>VXAY01005798.1:0-41215 GCA_013399855.1 Oxyruncus cristatus | reverse complement strand
GGGGCCGCGCCCGCCCCGCTCCGCGCCCGGCCCCGGGGCTGCGCGGGGAGCGAGGGAGGGAGGGAGGGACGGAGGGACGGAGGGGGGTGCGACCGCTCGGGGCCGCTCCCGGCGAGCCCCCGGGGCGGAGCGGGCACCCGCTTCCCAGAGGCGTGAGGTTGAAGTTGGCTCAGCGCTCCCGTGGTGGGTCCCGAAGTGGCACCGTGCGCCGCGGCATGCGGCCGCGTGTCCCCTTATCCTTCCTGGCCCTGGAACCGCGCATTTTCTGGAAAGAGGGGCTGAAAGGGCGTCCGTGGTCGGGGGCAGCTCTGTGCTTGCGGCACTTCGGGTCAGCCTGGGACTTGTGCAGCAAATAGCCCACGCACCCATTCCCCCCGCAGGGCTGCCACACTGTACCCCGAAGTGAAGCAACCCTCTCCGAGCACCCTGACTTCACCCACCCACACTTACCACCATTGATGAGAGTAATCACAGCCTCCACGCAACTCTGCGTGTTTGTTGCTGCCAAGTGGACTTGCTCTTTGTTAATAAAGTCTGATTAAATGTGTCTAGTTACATTTACAATTACGATTACAACGATCTAGTCACTATCATAGTAATGGTTTGGGATATTGTGATCATCTCAGAGACCCCCGACACGGCTGAGTTGCTGAAGTGACATGCATCAGTTACTGCTGACAGCGAGCTGAGCTGCCTCATACAGAGAAGTCACAGCTCCGTTTTAATCCCACTTGACATAGCAGCTCATTCGCTGAAAATAGACGCAAATATTATCAGAGCTGAAAATGCTCTGCTAGAAGGGGCCCAAAAACCCAACCTGCGTAAGAGTCAAGCTGAGGGTTTGTTTGGGTCAGAGGAAAAGCCGGGCACTGAGGAGGTTTGGCTTTCAGCAAGGGCAAACAATGGGGATCGCTCGTGGCCACTGTGGCGGGCTCAGAGTTCGCACTGTTGTCGCTGCAACCAGGATCTGTCTTGACACCTTTATCAGGCGCAGAGACTCTGACATCTCAATACTGCTGTATTGTGTGGGGAAGCATTGAGACGGGGCTGCGGCGAGGAAATCCTACATGTCAGCGGAGACCCTCGCCAGTTACACTGTTGGTTTAAATGAAAACAATGGGGGGAAAAGCAGACATATAAATAAAATGTGGTTATTTCACCGTCACAGAGAAGGCTTGGCAGCACGTCAAGCTGCATGATGTTTGCTCTTGTAACTGCTGAGCTGGAGGTGCCAGAAAATCGCTAAAAATTAAACAACAGCAGCATAATTATAACACTGGATGAGGAGTTGTTGGCGTTGTTATTTTGAAGGCAAAATTGCAGAAGCAGGGCCAAATTTTGCGCTCAAGCAAAGTCACCAGGGTAAGATTGTTATTGTAATGATATTGTTACTATTGTTACTAAGTTGTTATTAATATTATTGCTATTATGACCCCCATTTTCCATGCAAAGAGCAGCAAAGGAGGATCAGGAGCTTTCCTAAGCCTGCACCTGAAATAAAAACATTGGTAAGGATTCAGTGTGGTTTCTCACACTGTGGCTGTGTTTTAAAAGTGCCACAGTGACTGTTCCTGTGTCAGGTGAGGGCAAACGTTTTCATGATGTTCCTGGAGTAACAGGATAGAAATGGCTGATCTGAACCTGCTGAACCTGGGGAGTTTTAAGGTTGCTGGGACATATAAAGGTCTGCATCTCAAATCAAGTCAGCTCAGCCCTTTAATGGCTTTGAACTGGTTTTCATTTGGAGAAAAACTAAAAGCTTACAACATTTGGAAGCCCTTTACAGCAGGAAATCAAAGAGGTATTGGGATAGTCCTGTATGAAGGACTTCAAGGTTTGCAGTTTTCCCTAGAGTGGGATATTTTTATGTTTCCCATTTATTAACCTCTGGTGCAGCACACTCATGTGGACTGGGGGGCACAGACCTGACTAAGCGCAGATTTTCTGATACTGCTTCGTCACTGTGGTGGCCACTGTAACAGAACCTGGGATGTAGTGCTGTGCAGCAAAAACTGCAGCTCTGGACTGTGTTTCAGGCACTTTCTTACTATAAAAAAAAAAAAAAAAAAAGCCATGTACATAGACTAGTAAAGCCTGCACAACACGATTGCATTTATTTTAGCACTGTTATGCCATAAGCCATATATTACACCCAAAGTTTTTCTTCCCCCTCAAGCTAGAAGCGTGCACCCCCCTTCTTGCAAGGATACTCTCTCTGCCAACATGTTTGTTCTCCTTTTACCCTGTATAAACATTCCTTTCCCAGAACTTTATATTTGTTTATGCCCTTAATATCCAGAGCTGATGAAAATCAACTCCCTTTCAGCAGCTCAGGGATGGTGAGTGCCTGCCCTTTTCTGAACAAGCAGCTGAAATACAGCATGGTCAGCAGTGCATCTCAGTGTCCAGGCTTGTCACTGACATGCACTTCCATCGGCCTGGACCCCACTGGGGGCTTGCTCACCTTGCACAAATGACGCTGGGGACTGGTGCCCCCATACATCCGATACTACAGGAGCTGCTTCCTTTGCCAGCAGAAAGCAATTCCTGAATCAATACTTAGTAGGAGCAAAGCAATGAGGTAGGTGAAATTTAACACAAATTTTAATATGCTGGCAAGCCTGATCAGAGGCACAGTCAGGTGAGTTGCCAAATCGTATCAGGTTAGGTACACACAATAAATATTGCCAAATATTTCTTATCAAAACCAGGACTTGTTAGCCAACTTGTGAGCCAGACTGTGTTGTGGCCCCACAATGCTGTAATGAATTGTACCTTCAGCTCAGCTGACTGTTACGAGACTGAATTAAAATATTGGTTCAGAGATCAGTGTCAGTGTGTGTGAGTAGAAGCCCAAGCTGTCCATCCTTAGCATCCAAGGGTTAAATAGCATCAGTGGATGCCGACACTGGGGTACATTTTCCAGAGCTCATGTCACTACCTATTTATATCAATAAGGTGCATTGGAATGACTAAACCGCTTTTTATTAGCTAGCCAGCCCAAAGGACTGTAATTCCAGGCTGGTTTATTGAATTTCAAGCTAAAAAGTCATTGATGCTAAGATTAAGGATCCAAATGATTGTCAGGGTAAACACTCCAAGCAGTTAAGCACCCTGTGAAGGCTCTCTCTGTGCCTGCACCCTCTGCGAGCTGGTTCCAACACAACCCTGTCCTGTGGGATTTCTTTCCCACTGAACAGCATGAAAAAGATGAGGAATAGAGGGCTCTGCAAGAGGTGAGGTGTTTATTTGAAGAGAAATAAGAAGAAATGAGTGAACTGGAGAGACACTCTGAGTCTCTTCTGCAAGACCTGCACATGGGGAGGTGCTGCTAGAGGTAAAATTGTTTGGCAGCCTGGAGAGCAAAGCAGGTGATTGGAGAAAGTGGAGATAAAAAAATTCCAAAACATTGGAGCAAGCCTGTGGAGGGTGTGAGAAGCAAGGATTTAAAATCAGACCTTGAACTGATGCTGACTCAGCACAGCAGCTGTGTGCACAGCCTGGGCACTGCACCAGGGCTCTTGGAGGTGTCATTGACCCTGGGTGTTCCCTGTCCTTGTAGTAAACCAAGACAATGCTCTGGAGCCTAGAGAGGAGAAGACAGAGGTCACTTCTGCCTGCCAGACCTGTTCACACCACAGCCACACAGGACATTTCAGGCAAATGTGGGTGCAGCAGGGTTGCACTTGTGTAGCAGAATACCTTACTTTGAGGGGTGTTTGAAATGAAGCCACAACCTGTTTAATCCCACCACCAACCCCCCCACTCCCCAGTCTGTCAGACTGGTGCCTGTGAAGAGAAATCACACACTGCCAAGATGAGCTTCTCAGAGTCCTATGGCTGTTCTTGAAGTCCTCTCTCCTGGGTGTGACCAGAGACCTCCAAAGGGCACCAGCTGTCGGCTGCTGCCCGTCCACCTTGGCTGCTCACCTGCAGCAGGGGGTTACAGAAACCTCCCTCATCTACAGCCATTTGGAGATGTCACACACTGGGCTCTTCCCCAGGTCCTGGCCCTGCTGTATTGACTGGTAGCCACATCCTTACTCTCCTTTCTCCAGGGTCTTTTCCCCTGCTCTGCCCCACTCCAAGGTAGGGAAAGCGATGAGCAGTGAGTGGCATGGGAACTTTCAGAAGAAACAGACGCATCCTAAAATAAATATGAGCTGAGGTCTTTCATCTGTTAAGGACGGCAGAATTTTAGTCAATATTAGGGCATTATTACTATGACTTTTAGCTCTTTCTCAGTGAAACACTGTCTTACTTCAGGGGAAGCTTGAATACAGGGACAATTCAGTCATTCTTAATTCTGCTTTGATACAGGCTTATGCTGCCCCAAGCCAGTGCTGACGCAGCGCTGTGTCTGACACCAGTCCTGCCACATCTAGAGCCCAATTTGTATGGTTGTTTTGCAATTCCCTTCGTAGTTTTATTTTTCCAAAGACCACTGTAGAAGCTCTATTCTGAGTATATTCTACTGCAGAGACAGGGTGGGTGGATCAGACGCATATTGGCGTATTAAATATACAGTACATATTACAGAATTGGGTGACTCTACAGCTTTTACTAGCCTTTGAAATAAAAAGCAACAGACATATGTATTCCAGATTCGATGTTCATGCCCAGCAGCTCTGCAGTGGAAAAGCAACCGAGGGTCTTTACAAACAGGAATAATTCTGTAGGGGATAGTTAAGCATTATTATCCCCGTGGCATGCCAGCTCATTCCGAAGCCCAGGAAGGGGAGCTGCCTTCCCAAGTACCAGCTCCTGGTCTGCAGCTTGGCTCGCGGGACCACGTCGAACCCTGTCACAATGAAGTGATAACTACCTCAGAGATCTTGTGCTTTTGCAGAAATGTGATTCCCCTCATGGAGCGCGCTGGATGTGCAGATCAAAGACGTTGAAGAATGCAACCTGTGGTCAGGGAGGTTTGGCCTCCATCAGCCCCAAAAGGCCTCTGTGAAGTAATTGTGGCATAAATAATTTCATTCACCATTAAGAGAAAAACATTTTGGTGTGGAAAGCAGCAGTTACATAAGAAATTGGATAGGAAGGCAGGTAGGCACTGACTCTAAGACATTGCATGGAGCCAATGCCTTTAATCAACAAGGGAAATGTTTGAATGTTAATAGAACTAACAATGAAACCGGAGTTGTGTTTTGACAAGCATTTCCAAACATTCCAGGAACACTGTGATGCTCTAGCAGCCTCTTTCCTAGGGAGGGAATTGATTGCTGGAGCTATAGCACAGTTTGCAGTGTGGACACAGCCTTGCCAGCACCTGTGGAGCTGCGATGATGCAGTGGGCAGGGGCAGGCAGTGGTCTCGGTGGCACTGGGGGAGATGGGCAAATGAATATTTTTAATAAATGAGAGCCCTTTCTTCCTAACCTGGACAAACAACCTGTAGGCTTCTTAGAAGAGAAGTGTATTCTGAATACTGGGAGTTGTTTCTGAGGTAGAAATTCTCTTCTTTATTATCCTTTTATATGAAGAAATTAATCATGTTGCATTTTTCCAGAACATGGTAATGGCTCCCTCCTCTACTGCATTTTGCCCTGATTTTTTTTTTTGCATATTTTTAAACATGTTGGCTCTACCTGTTCTGAATGGAAACCCTGACTCATTTAAAACACGACCAGAAAAGTGCTGGGGGACAGATGTATTGTTGAGAACCAGCCCTGCAAAGTCTGCATGGATTTTTCATGGTTTTCCCAGCTAATTTTGCTTTAGGTCAATGGATCAGATGAATCATTAATAAGCATTTGGAAACACTGGGTGCCAGGTGCCGCTGATCTTGAGCACCTTGTAAAAGATTCACCGACAGGTCAAAGGTTTTTATTTATGGAGAAGACCCAAGGTTTACTCCCAGATTTGCCATTAACTGTGTGACTCCAGAAACTCTCCACCCTCTTTGAGCATCTCCTGTCTCTGCAACACTTTGTTGCCCATGTCTATTTAGGCTGAAACACCCAAATAACTTCAAGTGAAGTTAGCAAACACCTGAGTAAGGAACTGCACTGTCCTTTCGGTCACGGAGAACTACATGCCTCCAAAATATGACTTTATTAACTTGTATTTCTTCTAATAGCTCCTGTCTCTCTCGGTTGACAATGGAGGGATCCTGGATGCCCAGCTGATGAAGTGGGGTTGTTTTCATCCCATTTTAGCAGCCTCCAGTGTTGCTTTCCGATGGTGGAGGGGGATTCAAGGTTCTGCTGTGGGGGTGTAAAGAGAAAAAAGATTGCTTTGAGTCCACTGCACTGGTAGAAGTGCCAGAGGTGGTCCATGGCAGGAAACCTATGGTCTTTGAAGGCTTGATTTGGCACTTTGCTGGATGTCAGGATCTGCAGCCCCCATTTCACAGAGCACAATTTCCCATTTGTACCTCATCATTAAATCAAAAAGATCACAATTTCTTTGCAAATCCCACTCAAATATGTTTTCAGTACTAGTGAAAGGTAAACATATACTTCTGATAGCATTTTTACAGCATAACTCCAGTCTTCCTTAAAAAAAAAAAAAAATCCAGCCAGAATAGCCAGTGGTTTCCAGTCAGTGGTTTTCAATCTTTTTCGTTTGCAGACATCCACATTTTTTACCAATGGAGCTTCAGCCCCTTATACAGTTAAATTGCAGCCTACTGACAATAGGTTTATTTTTCCTGTGAAGTTTTGTAGACCATTCAGAAATCAGTGCACCCTGGAGACCCACAAACCACAGTGAAACCAACTGAAAACTGCTATCTACTTCTGTAACTAAATATGATGGGGTTTTGCCATATATTTATACAAACTTTCTACTTCAGGATCTATAGTGTCTGGAATCTGTGAGCTTGCTAGTTGAGGGAAAGAATTTTGCTCCAAGGCTCCAATCTAAATGTTATTCAGGTATTTTCAATTATTTAGTTACATCCCTATGTGGAGTGTGACTAGGACTGTAACTGGGAACTAACATTAATGAACAAAATCAAGTTAATCCTCTTAATCACCAGTTTCTGAACTTGTTGTAATGAAGGGAGAAAAGGCTTTAAATGAATCAGAAAAATAGCAATAATTGCCAAAAAGGCTTAATGTAGTTTACCCAGAAATTGCTTCTTAATTGCTCATGGTAGGCTCTCAGGAGACAGCATGCAAACAGTGCAGATCTTTGGAATCTCTCTCTAGCCTAGTGCTGGAGAGGAAACCCCATTTTCTGGGAGGAAAAATGCCCAAAGCCGGGCACTTTGGAAACTACAACGAGGAGATGGCTGCAGCATGAACCGGTCTGGTTCATACAAGTCAGTTGATTGTGACAGCAAATTGGTGTCCTTCTTCAAATTTTAGGCATAGTATTAATCATATGCCGTGGTAAGACAAAAGGGTTGCTTATTGCCAGGAATATATTAGCTCCTCTTTCAATTGAGAACACAAGTAGGAACTTGGTTGAAAAGGGCATATTTTCTCTGTGGCTATTGATGCCTCAAACCATAGAAATATGAAAATATTTGTAATAGTTTGTATCTTACTACACAGTGGAAGGGGGATAATCACTGTCAGGCTGATTTCTCTGCAGACAGCTGTGCATCTACTAAAAAGGGATATCTGCACATGTAAAGAGGATACCAAAATCAAACAATCTAAACTTTGAAAATATATTCCTTTCTGCAGCTGACAGTGCTAAAGTTAACCCAGGAGCCAGAAAACACTCTGTCTGCAAAGAAAATTAAAATCACTATTTGCTTCCAGCCATGTGACTGGCTCATGGGGTAATAAGAAAGACAGGGACACTAGAGAAAAGTTATCATTTTTTCTTGAGGGCTGTGTGAAAAATTTTCAGTCATGTCTTTGCCAAAATAGTCTTGTAAATACTGGAGATGCTTGATTTTATCCACCCTGAATTCATTGAAATGTTGAAGCATGTTCTCACAGGTAGCCACAGTTAATCTGTGTAATCTTGAAATGGCTTCCAGCTTTTAGAAGTTTACATTAAGTAAAGATTATCCAATTATAGTTTTCTTTAAAGATAAGAAAGATAAGGTTGATGGAGAGACATGCTAGATGACTAAAGTATGCTGCTTATATTTCATACATTTTTTTCACAGTATGCTGTGAGATGCTTCTAAAATTAAAATACTGATTTTGACTGTGTGGGAGTGTGTGACATAACACAGTAATTGAAGCATAAACACAACAAACGATGATAATCATTGGTCAGCGTTGCTGGTATCTAAAACACATCGTGGCACTATGGGTATCATCCAGAGTTATACATTAGCTTTCAAAATGCTTCACTTTGTGTTTTTATTTCTGCCAATAAATTACCTGTGGCCTGACTCAGACACTTGAAAATAAATGTTTACTTTTCAGGAAATTGTAAGCGTTACTGGAAGGTCTGAAGTCTGATAAATTTCTGGTTATGGATCGTTTTGTAGGAGGAATATTGTGTTCAGAGAAATGAAAAGAGCATTCGGGAGTTTGGTGACAGGAAATGGACTCAAATGCTAACTTTGAGTTCTCTCAGTCTCTTACAATGTGTGAAATATATTGCATTTGCTTCTACCTCACTTCAGCTTTGAAAAATATTCCTTTTGTTAGCAGCTTTGGACGTATTTAAGAAACCTGGTGAATATTGGTCCTGATAAGACCAAACATTAAATTAATATCTATTTCAATTGTATCAGTAAAGTATTTTGTGGAATGATTTGAAAAATAAATATTAGTGTAATGTGTCAATGTGGTAACAAACGCAATTTAAAATAAGGTATTGTGGCTTATCAAAATGAACCTGCCAGCTTAAAGTCAAAGAAAAGCCTACCTGCAAGTGAAAATACGGAATATACCTAAGGGAAATGATGTTTCACTTGTTCCCAGGTGCCCAAGAAGGCCATTGACATCCTGGCTTGTATCAGCAATAGTGTGTCCAGCAGGACCAGGGCAGTGATTGTCCCTCTGTGCTGGGCACTGGTGAGGCCACACTTTGAGTGCTGTGTCCAGGTCTGGGCCCCTCACTGCAAGAAGGACATTGAGGAGAATGTCCAGAGAGTGGCAGTGGGCTGGGAAAGGGTCTGGAGCACAAGTCCTATAAGGAGCAGCTCAGGGAGCTGGGAGTGTTTAGCCTGGAGGAAAGAAGGCACAGGGGAGACCTTATCTATCTCCACACTTACCTGAAAGAAGCTTGGGGTGAGGTGGGGATCAGTCTCTTCTCCCAAGTAACAAGTGATGAAACAAAGCTGTGCCATGGATTGGATATTAGGAAAATTTTTTTCCCTGAAAGGATGGTTAAACATTGAAACAGGCTTCCCAAGGAAGTGGTGGAGTCACTACCTGGGAAGCCTTCAAAAGGTGTGTGGATGTGGCACTCGAGAACATGGTTTAGCGACACAGTGGTGCTGGGTTAACACCTGGACTCAATGATCTCTGAGGCCTTTACCAACCTTCATGATTCTTTGATTCTGTGAATTCTGGAGCATCATTTCCACCCATGGAGGCCTGTCCCAACAGCTGGGTGTACCTGCTTGTGGCGCATCCTGGAGGAAAGCTGCCTGGATCCTGCCCTGAGGCCACCCTGCTCTGAGAACCTATGTGGGCATCTGCTGGAAATACCTGAATTCTCTAAACAAAGAGCACATGAGTGGCAAGTCTAGTTGTAAACAGCAGCTTAGGGCCATGATTTCAATCCAGCATTGGTCTAAAAGGCAAAAAATACTGATTTCCCATCTGCATTTCTTGCTCTTTCCCCTTATATTCTTCCAGTTCTCTGGCTTCCCTTTCTGACCCACACTGAATTGAGGAGGCTGTGTCCTTTGGCAGTGTCATGCTGGTGTCATGCTGTGTGTTTTGCAGGTGGCTGAAGGGTTTTTTGTGTTCTCTGAGAAACTACTGCCTCCCTGTTTGCATCCAGGGAGCCTTGGTGATGGCCAGTGCCTGTTGAGCAGAGCTGAGGCAGTTCCACCTCCAAACAGTCCCGTCTGCCAGTGGATGCTGAAATGCTAACCATATGCTCAGGCCTGAGAGTGAACAAGGAAAATTCCCCAAATCAAACATTCTCTTGCAGCACTTTTAACATCACAAGTGTTGATTTTGGTGGGGTTTTTCCGGTTGATGATGCTGGAAAACTTTAAAAAAAAAAATGTGAATTTAACTGAGGTCAGTGAAATTTTCAGGGCAAAATTCATTATGCCAAGAGACTGTGACGCTTGTTTGGGAAAAAAAGAGAAAGATTTTGACTTTAGCTTTTTCCTTGTCAAAGGTATTTGATGGAAGAAGACTGAAAAATGTTATTTTTCATTCGGTTATTGTGTGCAATAACCACTTGTCCTTATTCTGGTTCCTTTTGTTCTATTGCACTCAGTCTTTTTCCTCTGCCTGCATTTGAAATGCCTCAACCTCACTTGTGTGTTTGCAATGACTCACGTGGAAGGAAATAAAAAAGTTATGCCATTTTCACACCTGCAGACTGATCTTTATTTATATAAAGCTTCTGTATTTTGGGAGCTGGCCGTGCTCTGACACCACAGGTCACCACTGGCAAATCCAAGTTAGAAGACGTGTTTGGGGGAAAAATGCTGGAGGTCGTTTCCTGTACCATGGCAGTGGGGAGCTCAGGGGAGTCTTGAGGACTGTTATGAGAGAGGATCAGGGGTAAGAGTTGTGGGAGATCCACGCTGAGTTCTGCAGATATAGAAGAAGCAGGTGGCCTCTACAAAGGAGTCTTGCCAAAGTCACCTGGTTCTACTTTTGGGGTACTTGCTGTTTGCTGTGTTTCCCACCTTGCTCTATATTATAAATTTTACTTCTCAAGGATGCTAAAACTTGAAAGGGAAAGCCCAAGGAATGCAGTTCTGTGAGAAGGATGTGAAAGGTAACCCTTCTCTTCCCCAAAGCTGCACATTTGGCCTTTTCACCGGTGCAGAAAATAAAAGAGGTGGTCTCCAGGCAATTTGGGCCAGAATTGCTGCAAAGTTAGTTTTCACTTCTCACCTCTCCACATTCACAGTGAGTCTAGAAATTGCCTGCATGAACTTTATTTTTAATTCCAGATGAAAGAAGTTGCAGACAGAGGAACTGAGCTGAGGGTGAGTTTTTCAGAAATGAGAGAAGGTGCAAGAAAACAGGGAGAAGCTGAGTGGGCGGGTGGAGTGAGGGTCTCTGCTTACATATTCTTTACAGGGATCATTTCAACCAATGAATGCAATGCTACACCTTGGCAGTGCAACATGCCAAGGGGAATACCAGAGCTTAGCAGAAAGGCAAGGATTGTGTCCAGAGTGAGAGCAAATGTGAGGAGAAAACAGCACAGGCATCAAACTGCTATGGGGCACAACTCCATCCTGGGTGTGTGATTCTTCAGGGCCTTGTAAAGCAGCCAGCAAGTGCCTCTGCAACATCAGGTGCCCTTTGCCCACAGATCTGCCGCATGAAGTGGAGATGAGGGCTCAGACACTTGGTCTCTGACTCGCTGCTGTGACCTCCTTCAGATGCTGTGAATCTTCTAAGCAAAAGAGGGTTTGGTCATGTTTGTTTGCAGTTCTTTTTCTCTGAGGCCCTTCCTCAGGATTTTGTTAGCTTTGCAAATTCCCATTGCACAATCAGCATTCTTCCAACAGACAGACAAAAGCATTCGAAACTAGCTGCATTTATCACTAATGCTGAGGCTGGATGAAAGATGGCTGGATCCTCGGGCGCTGGGGGTTACGCCATAACTCCATCCACCCCGGGGGAGCTGCACTGATTTACCACAGCTGAGTATCCTCTGGGTGGAATTTAATCTGGAGGGGGTTTTGGTGATCAAAGGCAGCCTCTGCTGAGGCCAAATTCAAAAGGCTGAAGGATGGAAACTCTATGCTTTTGGGACATGCTCTACTCTTCCTTAGGAGGTGGCTGGAGAGTCCGGCTCAGCCTGTTGCACAGCAATGCTGTTGCAGATAACAACCATCTGCATACTTGGCACTCTCCCTCTGGTTGCATGTCCACCCCTGAGGCAATCGCTGTCCCTTGGATGGCCTGTTAGACCAGGTTTAGGCAGACTGATAAGATTAAAGAGGTGAAAGAAAAGATATGGCAGCGGCAGCATTTACCCTTGAAAGTGCCTTTGCTGAAGGGCCATCAGGCAGAGCAGTGTTGGGGAGGACCTTTGCTCCCAGGCAGCCAGGTACACCTCGAGGGATATGGTGAGCAGGACCAGGCAAGTTGCTCTAGCAGCTGGGAGCAGGATTGCATCCATGCAGACATGTCCTTGGGGGGCCAGCAGATTTTAAACTCTCAAACTAGTCGCAAAGAAGCAGCTGGTGGTGATGTTTTCAAGAAGCAGGCTGGGTTTTGGTTTGGTTTGTGTTTACCCAGCTGAGCTTCAGACACTTAGTTTTAGCTCTGAAGGCACTGAAGGACAGTAGTGGAAACAAGCTGGAAAATGAATTATTTCCTTTTGTCTCCAGCTTCTGCTTACCCTCTTACAAGACTCCAAAGGAACTGAATTTGGATGCCTCCCTCAACCATAGGGTACTTAAGGCAACTTCTTGGTCATCTCTCTCTACCTTGAGCTGCTCTTTGAGTGTCTTTGGAGTTGCTTAAACCCCATTCTTTCTTTCTTTGCAGCCATCTCCATCTGCCTTTCCTTTCAGTTGCCTGGTGGAAGGACAACATTTGCAGATGCCGTGCTTTCATTTTTGCCACATATCAGCTGTGTGCCTCTCTCTTACTGGGTGATACTGGATCTCAGATCTGATGAACTCTGAGTCCATTCTGCCATCACTGTTGTGGCCAAATCATAGAGCAGATTAATCCAAACCAGGTACCTTTAGCAGCAGTCAGGTCCATAGTAGCGGCAAAACCCATGCAAAAAACAGGTAAGTACGTGTGTAGTTACTCCATTGTGCTGCTGGCTTGGACTGCTGCTGCTGGAATGTTTAAAGCTGCTTCAAGGTATGCCTACAGGTTATCCCCACTATAGGGGAGACTTTGATCAAGTTCTGCACTGTCTGAAATAAACCCATTTATTTAGATACATAATTCTTCCCAAGGAATTTACATCCAAAGTCCTTTGGCTGGCTCTCTGGACCTTCTGAGGGTTTTCTGGTTTTCTACCCATTTGTTAACATGGGAATAATGTATGAACTGGAGCCTGAGTGATGGCAATTTAAGCTGTAGATTTTTGAGGCTCAAATCTTGGTTAACACTGCTGTGCTGACTGTGGATGTGATTTCCTTCCAGACATTCCTACTGAGCTGCACATTGCTGCCAAGATATGTAAATTGCCTCACTTAGATTCCTTTGCTTTCTAATATCTCATCGAGTTAGGCATTACCTGGCTTCTCATTCAGTTTGCTTTTTTTAATAGCTAATTATTTAACTTCCTTTTTTTGCTGATCTGGACAACATTTTGAACTCTGCTTAAATGTCAGTACAGCTCTCATCTAAAAAACTGTGCTGCTAGTAAAATCCAAGTGATGCAGGGCCCTGCTGCTGACCCACATCAAGCCTGTGTTGCATCTATGTATGCTTTTTCTCCTGGGGAAGTTCTGGGCGATGCCAAAGAGGAGAGGTGAAGGAAAACATCCTCGTGTGACGTCAGTTGCCTGTGTGAAGGCATTTAACTATGCACTCTGCACCTTGATACAAAACATTAATAATGCTTATTCATTTTTCTGGCATAGAGAGACAGGGTGAATCACCACGATGGCATCAGCTGAGGCAAATAAAGCGTATTTAACCAGTCCTTCAAAACCAGTGACCTCTGTAGACGCATCACACTCAGAACTGCTGGTCATATTTTACTAGCATCATTCCTAAAGAGAAATGTCTCTTTCCTTAAATAGATCAGCTGACTTCAGGAAAAGAGGCTGGAATAGTAAAGCCCCAGTAATGGTTTGAGGGTGAAGCTTACATGGAAACAACTGAGCCAAGCACCTCAAAGCCTCAAATGGGAATCAGTTCAACCTAAACCTGACCTTACGAGATTGTTCTCCAAACCCTGTGTTGCAAATGTGTTAGCTATTCTTGACAAAAGAAAGGTAGGTATTTGATTACAAAACTTTTTCTCAGTTGTTTAATTAAGAGAATTAATGATTAATTTCATCAGTGGTTTCTGTTTTCTTTGTCAGTGTCCTGCGGCTGAAGGACAGCAAAGCTTTTTGAGCCTTTGGCTCAAAGCATCTCAGTGCTGGGAACCTCCATAGTTTGTTGTATATTTTGCATTTGTCAGCATTTCCAATAATTGAACCAATTTCTGACAGGAATTACTCACCCTCCCTCTTTGCCCAACAATCAATATTTGCAGCAGCCTGTTTTCTTGGGGTACAAGCAGGTACTTTCCTGCTCATTAGGGTCCCTCTGGACTACATCTGGGCCACCATGGCTTGGTTCTTCAGAAGGAACTAAAAACGCAGGTCCCAGGATATACAGATGGCTTTGGGGACTCTCCAGTCCTCAGAGGCTGTAGATCTGCTTGGAAGATATCGATATCTCCATCTGCCATTTGTTGTCATTGATGGAAGTTGTATACTTCTGGGCTTCCAGAAAGGTAAACAGAACAAGAAATGGTGCTGAAATCTGTTTTACTTTGAGTTCACTATCATGTCCAGCTTTGAGCACGTTGGAAACTCCTCACGTTATAGAAACTGAGGGTAAAGCACTTCTTTAGGTAAAGGTACTCAGGAACACAACATCCATCAGCCCAAGGCTCCGTCGAGGCTCTGCCCTCTAGAAGTGCCTGAAGCTGTACCCCATCATTGCTGCAGGTTTGTTTTCATTGGGGAGCATGGGTGGGTACACCTCTAACTATATAAACTACAGCCTTGTATCCAAAAATGCATTTGAAGAGTGGAATGTGTCTCACACAATTTTGAGTGACTACAGGTAGGCACTTTATACGGGTAGGCATCCCCTCCAAAGGGATCGGGACTGGTGTCCCCTGCAGGGTGAGCTGCAGAGCTCCTGATGAAGGGGATTTTCAGGCTCCTCCGATTCATCCAAGGAATGTCCTTGACTGGAACATTGCTGGCTTTAGGTCAAAAAGCTGATTCAGTAGAAGTCTAAACTTCTGTCCTTATGGTGTTTAGGAAACATCCTGATTTACTTAATTTAAACAAAGGCAGATATCCGGTTAAAATCCCTGGAGCTGCAGCCAATAAGTGCCTTATTTCAGCACTGTGCTTGCAAAGACGGCTACCCACCATAAAAACACAGTTCAGGGGAATAGGAGCATTAGGAAAATAAATGGATGTAATACTTGAATTAGATGCAGATTTGAAATCTGTGAGGAATGATGGAGCAAGTAGAAAGAGCTGACAAAGAATAGACAGGACCTGGTGACAGCATGCTTATGCCAGGCTGCTGCACAGGGTGTGTTTTTATCTTGTATTTGATTTCTTCCCTCACACAGAGTAGGTGAGAAAGGGGCTTGCACTGCCAGAAGTCTTGGAAAGAGTCTGTGAAAGGGTAATGCTGGAATGGTGTGGAGAGGGCATGAGGAGCTGCAGGAGAAGACCTCACTGTTGTTAGTGGATGCACTGAAGAGGGTTGGATATGGGCAGATTAGGGGCAATGATGGGGTGTATTTGAGACACATTAATACTTTCTCCTCAGGTTACTCCTGCAAACTGTCCGTATCTCTGGCCAGATGGATGCTTCCGTGTCTCCAGCACCATTATCTAAGTATCTCACTAAAAGGAATGGATGTCATGGTTTAACCCCAGCTGGCAACTCATCACTGTGCAGCCGCTCGCTGACCCCACCTTGGTGGGATGGGGCAGAGAATCAGAAGAGTAAAAGTGAGAAAATTCATGGCTAGAGATAAAAGACAGTTTAACGGGTAAAGCAAAAGCTTAACACACAAGCGAACCACAACAAGGAATTAATTCACCACTTCCCATGGGCTGGCAGGTGCTCAGCCATCCCCAGGACAGCAGGGCTCCATCACACGGAATAATGACTTGGGAAGACAAATGCCATCACTCTGAACAACTCCACCTTCCCTCTTCTTTCCCCTGCTCTACATGCTGAGCATGACACCATATGATATGGAATATCCTTTGGGTCATTTGGGGTCAGCTGTCCTGGCTGTGTCCCCTCCCAACTCCTTGTGCACCCTCAGCCTCCTCACTGGTGCAGTGGAGTGAGGAGCAGAAAATGCCTTGGCTCTGCGTAAGCACTGCTCAGAAATAATGAAAACATCCCTGGGTTATCAACACTGTTTTCAGCACAAATCTGAAACACAGCTCTATACCAGCTCCTATGAAGAAAAATAATTATATCTGAGCCAAATCCAGCACTGTGGGGCTGTCAAAACCCACTGTGGGTTTGGAAAGGGTTTGAAAAGATGTCCTCCCTGGGTTCATACAGGAGATTTGGCATAAAGAGCCAATCTCCCCAAAGTCACGCCTTAATGAAACAAGTATATGAAATTCTGAAAAAAATTGTGTTGTCAAAGACCTTGAGAGGTCAATGAGTCCTTCTCCCATCCCCTCCATTGCTTTGTGAAAATATTTGGTCTTGCCCCTCTCTTGGACAACAGCTCTGGTTCAGGGAGGCCATGGGTGTTGATTCCTGCAGCCTTTCTGTGTGCCAAGTATGCTCTGAAAGCTGTGGCTGGGCAGCTACCTACCTGGGGACTAATTATTTCTCCTCTTCAGCTGAGTTAAAGCAGAGCAGCAAAGAAGATGCAATCTCTGCAGTGGAGCTGGTGCTTTGTCCCTCACTGAGAGACACTGGTGCTTCAAAACGTCTTGTGTCTTTAGGACCGCTCCTTGGATGGGAACAACTTCAGACCAAGCCTCCCTTTAACCTGGCGTTGACAGAGAGGAGAACAAATTCTTCCTGCTTTCAGAAGTGAAACTGGTTTGGTAGTGGGGTAGGGGGGAGAGCGCTTTCCTGGTTTATTTTCTGTCTCTTTCTAGTGTCTGGAGTTTTCTGAGGCACTTCCCTTGTTAGGATAATCATGTGTGAGAAAACAGCCCGACTGCAGCCCAGAGTCACACCCTTTCTCACTGCTGCTGTTGGGACTGAAGAGATTCTCAAGAGTAGCTGGGCCTGGTAATATGGCAGGATCAGACTCGGTGTCCCCCGCCTGAGCGCTCTGTAGCAACTTGAGCACTGCAAGACTGGAGTCATACTCTTTTCTTTGCTTTAGGCTAATGATACTAGCTGGAGTCATCCTGGCTCTGAGGTTAGACTCATCTGGTATAAAAAAAGGCGAGTTCAGAACAGGCCACCCTCAGACTCTAAACAAGAATGCTGTCGCTCAGTTTATGAATTCAAGATGTCAGGTTTTACATCCCGAGATCTATTTTCTGCTACGGTTTCTATTCAAGAAGGGCTGTGCCTGTGTAATGAGTAGCAGCTGATGAGGTCTTAGAGCTCCGCATTACGCAAACCAAAATCAATCACATGTATGCAGGAGCCCCTGGCATGACACAGGGAGGAGCACAACGTGGGGCCAGTACCAATTTGGGAGCCTCCGTGTTGTTCCAGTGTCTATCTGACACCTCTCCATGTGTATGGACAGGGATGCTTTTGCTGCCTTTTCTCTCAGAGGGCAAGCAGTGAAACCTGACCATCCTTGTTTTCTTTCCAAACCCCCTAAAATCTACTCTGTCAGGATGCTATGGGACAGAGCTGTGCTTTAGCTGTGACCATGCCTCATCCTCCAGGCAAGATAAGTCTTGTGGGTGCAGAAAATATCTTTTAAAAGATCTTTTATTTTGGCCTAATAAAAAATCTCACCTCTCCCCACATCTGGTTCGTGTCCTGAGGGCACTGTGGGTACCACAGCACCTAATCACCCCGCCTGGGATCAAAAAGCACAGACCCCACATCAACCTTCCTGGCAGCCAGCTCAATGTGGTCTCTCTTAATCCCCTTGATCTCCTTAATTCCCTCAAGAAAAGGGTGCCAGGGAGCTGATGAGTTGATCTAGGTAAACAATGGTGTTTCATGTTCCAAGAATGATAAATAAATTGCTTCAGGTCAAACCAAAACAAATTATTTGCATTTTCTTGGCAAACTGGGGGAAAAAAGGGAAAGATTCCTGTAGGGTCAAGACCAAATAGTTTCTTCAGTCCAAACCAAAAATGTTTTATTGTATTTATTAACCTTTTCATTTAACTTTGTTGTCTTTTGATTTATAGTACTTTGTAAACCAAAAAGGCTGTTTTGAGAAACGAATGTGAAAATGTTGAAATGAAACATTTTGGTATTTCAGAATAAACCCCACCCATTTTGTTTAGAAGATGTTGAAACAATGTGTTTTGAAATTTTTTCAGAATTCCCCTCCCACTCTTTTCTCTTTCTTTCCTTCTTTTATTTCCCCCCTCTGGCTGAAACTATTAGCTCAGATCACTCTGAATTTGCAAGGATATTAATCTTCCAAAATCTGTAATTTCTAGCTTACTTGCTTAGTGGGAAAAAAAAAAAAAAAAAAAAAAAAAAAAAAAAAAAACCCCNGATGATTTATTGGAAAAAAAAAAAAAAAAAGAAGAAGAAAAAGAAAACCCCAAAAAACAACACAGATAAAAACAAATAAAAATTGCACCGCAGTACCTGTGAGAACCAGTTCTGGATGCTGCTGTAACTTGGATGGGGAAGGGAAGAACATCTTGGTACCTCTGAAATGGACTTTGCACTGGCCCAGGACATGGGCAGTAGACAGCTCTGGCTTTAAAACCTCTGCTGCAACCATTACATAAAGATGTTTTTTTCTCCCACTCTGGGGGATGTGAATGCCAAACTGGTGTTGGCCCCTTGTCTCCCTCTTCAGCATTCCAAGCCTCCAGCAAACCTGGTGGGGAAGGTGACTCTTGCTAGCTCAAAGCAAGGCATCCCCGCAGGGATGGACGTGGTGGGGTTGGTAAGATTACTGCTCCGTATCACCGAGAAATTCTTGGGGAGCAGCAACTCCAGCCAGTTTGTAGGTGCAATGCATTTGAACACTGAGCTTCGTTGCCCGTTTGTAGAAGACAGAGTCATTCCAGCAGAGCCAGCTGCTGCTTGGCTGAAGGTGCCACATGGTTTGCAATTTGGCACAACATGCACTTCACCAGCATCAGCCGCGGCCTCAGACACAGGCAGGAGGTATTTGGGGCTTGATATAAACTGCAATAAGCCTGCTGCTGCTGGCAGGTGGAGGGCAAGTGAGTTGTGATCACAGAATCATAGAATGGTTTGGGTTGGAAGGGACCTTAGAGGTCATCCAGTTACAACACCCCCGCCATGGGCCAGGACACCTTCCACTAGGCCAAGTTGCTCAGAGCCCCATCCAACCTGGCCTTGATCATTGTGTTTAACCCGTTTCTACAAACCTTGTGGAACACAGAGCCTGCCTGGCACTCCAGTACTATCTGTGCCCAGAGCTGATCCTGGCTGTTCGATCTCTCTGTGCAGCCAAATGCATCTTTTGGGTAAAAGGCCTTGGGATGTCCTTGGAAAAGTGCGTTCCAGGATGCTATGAACACCACAGCAAGCATCACCATGTGTTATGCCCTGAGGCATGCAACCCCTGGGTTTTGTGTCTCTAAACAGGGCAGCCTCTCCCAGCAACACCCAAAATGGAGGGAAAAATAAGGAAGAGGAGAAGGAGTAGGAGCATGACCCTCACTGTCTCATATCATATGAGCTATGAGAGACAAAAGCCAGCTTTGAAGATTACTGCTTTCACTCATATCCAGCTGCTGCTCAGACCTTTCCCTCTTCTCCTCTCAGCTGGTATTGCCCCTACTCTGTTCTTACCCACAAGAATAA
Source organism: Oxyruncus cristatus (assembly GCA_013399855.1). NCBI lineage: Eukaryota > Metazoa > Chordata > Aves > Passeriformes > Cotingidae > Oxyruncus > Oxyruncus cristatus. The sequence goes on along the minus strand of VXAY01005798.1, from coordinate 21,507 downwards.
TGATGTGAAATGTGAGAGCAGGAATAATTAAAAAAAAATTAATTTTCCTTTGAATAAAGCAACCAAGTAGCCAGCAAATTGGTTCTTTGAAACTGATGGGACGGAAGGAGTCAACCGGAAAAAATTTTTGCTATATAGCCTTAAGACCTTTTCCCTGGCAAACAAGTCATGTATTTTCTTTTTCATTCATAAACACCAAGTTGCCTTTTTATTTCAGTACATTTGAGCAAGTGAGAACAGATTAGTTTGTGGGGCAAAGGGTGGTGGAAGTGGTGGGGGATATAAGCGCAGTTAGGGTTTTTTCACTCTGGTGTGAGAGAGGGCTCAGTGAATGCAAGGAAGGGGTGATGGGAAGGGATGAAGATATGTTGAATGTGATGGTGTGGTGGAATATTTGAGGCTGCATCCTTGTTGCTTCCAGATTTTTGCTTATTGTCTCTATGTTCATAGACCACAGTACCTTTTGCCACAATATCAGCAAAGTCCAGTTCCTAACTCTGGTGCACCCCTGTTATAGGGGTATTTGATGTCTGTAGGCACTTAACATCACTGTAAGGACAGAGAATGATATTCTGTCCCTGAGAACAGAGTTAGAGTTCCACAGAGGCATTTAAGGAGCAGCAAGAGGGAAGATGCTTGGCTCAGCCATGACACCAATGCTTCATTACCTACCAGTCCCCTGCATCCCACCTTCACCAGTGATTTGGGACTCTGGACCTCTGCCAGAGCTCTGCCATCCCACCTTCTGCCAAAATTAAGTGACTTGACTGGGACCATGCACAAAGTCTTTGGCAAGGGGGTGAGCCCAGAACCTCCCTCCTTCCCTTCCCCTCCTTTCCTAGCTCCAGCACTAGTCCTTTTCTTTTAATTTGCTGATCCACACGCAGCACAGTGGTGCACATACACATTCAGTGGGTGTAGGAGAGGTCTGAAGGAGGACAATGGAAGACATTTGGGTTTGGTAGCATTTTACATCCACTTTGCACCACTTGGAATAACTTCATGCAGTGCAAAGCAGTGGAGAAATAGGCTCCCTTACCATGGGACTATTATATTACGTATCCCATAAAACAAGCCCTTCATTTTGCTCATTAAAATCAGGCATGCTTGTTTGTTGGAGTTCAGCTGTACAGTATTTCTTCTATTTGTGCGTTTAGCTATAAAAGAAAATTTTTCTTACGGTTCATTTTCCTTTTAATTGCTCATAGTAGAGTCCTTCTGACTCCAGACTATTTCTGTAATTACTGGACCACATTCCTCCCCTCCATACCTCCTTTATAGGGTAGGAGCACTATTTGCCTCCCCTGTGTCCAGAATCCTTGTTGAGATGAAGCTGTAGGAATGAAACCACAAACTAAGGCTCTCAGCTCTCCTACTCATGTGTTTGTTATTCCTGTTGCCAAGTTGAAAATGGCCTTTTCTTTTTTTCTCCAGAAATAAAAAGAAACTTCAAAAAAATCCAACCAAGACACCTTTCTTGCAATCTGGGTCTGCAATTGGGTGGAGAGGCTGTGCTCTGGTTGCAGTGAGAGTTCTGCTTTGGCCACCAAGTTGCTGCGTGGCCCGTGGCTCTTCACAGCAGGCAGAACTTCATGGCAGTGCAAAGCTCAGCACACCAGCGTTCCCAGGCTCCCTGTCCCAGCAGAGCTGCTCCTCTGTCCTGCTCCAGGCCATAAACCCTGGCTGCATTGTCAAACCATCTGGGCAGTGTTTCACAGCTCTTTGTAGTTCAGCAACACCAAGCTGGTTTTCAGGGGTAGTTGGAAGAGATGTCTGCTCATTGGGGCAGTCAAAGGACCTCATAGAAGGCAGTGTTTGGGATGCTTTTAATCCACACCCCATTGCAGAAGGAAAGCAGCATTCCAGCTCCAACCCCAGCTAGCTGTGCCTCTTTCTCTCATCAACCTCCTCTCCCGTTTTTTGGGGGGGTTGTTCATGTCTCAAGTAATTTTTCCCATTCCCTGTGTGCCAGAGGCTGATCTCTGCTGACAGCTGTGCTTACTACAGCTATGTGCAGTATAGGAAAAAATTGAATTTCACTCTCCACGTGGTGCATTGATGTTTCCAAATGTGATCTCAAGGCATGGCCTCAAGACTGGAGTAAAATAACCCACAGGACCTGCACCTTAATTTTCACCAGTCTAAACTGCACTGAGTCAAATTCCCCTTAGTCTGGCTAGGGGACTGCTGCCAGCAAGGTTTCAAAGGATGCCCCAGAAATTCCTGCCGTGGCTCAGCTCAGCCATGAGCAAGCACGCCCAGCAGTAATTTGGGTGAAATGAGTTGATGAGCTCATATCAGCTCCCACCTATTCATTGATCTGTCCCTATAATTACTGGAAAAGAGCAGGTTTACCCCACTGGCATAGCAGGTGAGGACAGACTCTCTCATAGCTCTAGAGGAACTGTGGCCAACATCTTTCCAAGAAAGCACAGGGAACCTCCACAGACATCTTACCACAGAGACACAGAACATAAGGCAGGAACTAAATGCTTCACATGGTTTGCCCCAGCCAGAAGCAGCCTCAGGGTGGCTGGTCCTGGTGCAAAGGATGTGCTGGCCACGCTGGTTGGGTCGGAGGTAGGTGTCTCTGGCCACCCTGAGGTAGGACCCACACGCCTGTGCAGGGACAATGCCCAGGCTGCACTTTGGAGTCCTTGGGCAGCAGTGGCTGCAAAACCCATCTCACACCCATCCTGGGAGGGGATGCAACTCTTCTAGGGGTGTGACACCAGGAGAGGACTCTGATGGTTCCCATTTTTCACCTTGGTCAGCAGCTCATCTGGTCTCAGCTGTGGATCTCGAGCTGCTCTGCTTGTGCTTTTGCCATATGTCTCTGAGCTTGTGACAGCTTGGTTCGTGCTCCAGGGTAATGCTTATTTACTGGCAGTAGGTTCAGTAGTTGCCAGGGTAGGCAAGTTATTTGCAGAGTTTCTATTTCCTAATAGTCTTATAATGCAGCCCACTGTTGATAGTTTGTTTGAAAAGTCACTTTTCATATATAAACATGTTCCAGTCAGTTATTATTTGCTTTTTCAACTCCTGTTATCAATAGAATTTATTATTAACACCCCTCCCCACTTCATTAGAAAATGTTGTTCTGGAATATTTGTGTGTCTGCAAATGATAAATATTGAGATTTCTGCTTTTTACATTTGTGAAAGGGCAATTCATTTATTCAAGTACTCAACTTTTGACCCGATCTCTGGAGTAGTCACTTCTGTTGGTTGAATTATTCATTGTGAATAAATTATCCCATGGATTTATCCCCCCCCTGTTTGTGGAGCGTATGCTGAGTAATCCTGAATTCTGAGAACAGAACCATCATTTGCGAGAATTCACTGAATAGTTGCATACTCGATGTTTTCCGGGGCAGCCACAGTCTGCTTGCCTCCTTCCCCGTCTGCTTTCCTGGAGACAGCCAGGAGACCTGCAAGGGGGAGCAGGGGGGAGAAAATCAAATCCAAGACCCTCTTTTGGGGGAAATAAGACAGCCCTACCTAGGTCAGCTTGAAGGGGCTGGGGTTGAAATCCACAGCCAGTGCAGCAGATCCTGCATCCCATCTCCTTCGCCTGCAGCTTCTCTACCTCTGCATTTGGCCCAACACATATAATTTAAGTCCTAGGGATGGGAAAAAAATAAATAAATAAAGAGCACAAAACCTAAATATAAATCCATTCTGCAGACAGCCATGCTTTCGAGGGAGGTCTTAAGGAATGTTTTTCGTCACTCCAAGTGAAACTCTAGGGCTTGCATCTCTAAAGGTTTGCAGAGCTGCTGATGAAAAGCTCTGACTAGAAGCACTTGGAGCTCAGCTTTTGATCTCTGTGTTGCCTGCATGCTCTGCTGAGGAATGCTCCCTCTTCCAAAAGGCAACAAGTGTTTTCTTTCCCTCTCCCCATTTAATACTATCCCAGTCTACCCAACTGATGGACAGTCCTATTTTCCGAGGGTCAAATATTACGGCAGCTTTGGATATCAATGTTCTCACAGTACCTCCAGCAGCTGTCTTCCAAAATAACTTCACTGGTCCTTTTTAAGGAATAAACTTTCCTGGATAGTTCAGCTTTGATTCTTGTGGGGTTTTAGGAAGGGTTTTTCTGCAAAGGATGAGGATAGGATCTTCATTTATTATTTTTCAGAGGAAAACTCTGGCTGTTGTGAGACAGCTCTTAAATGAAACACAGAGCATTGCCAATCTCTGTGGGAGATGAACAGCCTTGGAGATTCAGAGCCATCACTTACTGTTAGAACTTTGAGAGCCAAGGATTGAAAAAGTGAATGAAGTAGCAAGGATTTTCAAGGAAAGTCGTGTGTGTGTATGAGATTCATGTGCTGGGAATGGTCTGGCAATTGAGGCCTGCTCATCATCTTAGAGGTCTCACAGGTAAAATTAGGGAGGGAGGAGCTAATTTTCCACCCTTGTATATGGTGTCCTTTACTGCTATACAGAAATGGAATGTAAATCTTTGCCATGCCAGAAATCTCTGCTCAGGAGTTGGTATTTACACCCACTTAGCACTCAATTTGTGCTGGTTTAAACCTCTGTGTAAGGCAGTGGCAAATAGGGATAACTTTGTGGTAGTCCTGAATCAAGTAACAGTGTAATCAGGAGTAACGACCATAGAGGATTGGCTTTTTTTTTGTACACGCACTTACTCTTCCTCCTCAGAGGAAAGGGAGTTATTGCAAGGAAGGAGCAGGGGGTGCTCAGTGCATCTCCCCAGCACAGTGATGTCTCAACAGATTCATCACCCCGTGCTCTGATATATTTTAAAACCCTCCATAAAACAACCCTCTGCCTGCAAAAACAACCCTCTGCTTGTTCCAAAATAATTTGATGCAGGAAGCTGGTTTAAATTAGAAGGAAGAGTGTATTTTAAAAGCATTTTAGCTAATGCATCCTAAAGCCCCCCGTAGGGGGGCCAACTTATATTTTCACACCTGCTGTGTTACTGAGGGGAACTCCCAGGGATTGCTCTGACTGGCTGCTGTTAATGCACGGGTTTTATGCGTCTTAATTAGGACTTTTAGGCAATCTTCACTAATATGTTATATGGACTTCTAAGCCCTGTTTACTTAGACCATAGTAAAGGGAGTAAACTGGTTATAGCGAGCTAGGACATGATAGAAAACACTGCAGGGCCACGACGTGACTCTCTGGACACATTTTGCAAAGGGGTTAAAAAAAAAGAGGAGTGACTTGTCTTGCATTAGTTGTGCCATTTCTGAGATTATTCTGGCAGCACATCTGCTCACTCCTACGGGGCTCCTACCTTTCCCTCACTGATGGACAAGACACAGGCTGTATCTGCCCACCTCAGCCTCTCCACCCTTTCTCTTTATTCTCACACGGGGGCTTCTCCCAGGCTTCCCTGAAAGCCCTGAAAAGGTAGGGAATGTTCACCAATATCCAGAAGAGTCAGTGAGTGAAATACCATAGAGTCAGCACAGATGTACTGCTCCAGCCACAAGCACCTGGTGAATGGGAAGGGCTGTGCTCATCCCATGTCTCTTGTCTCACACTGAACCCAACTATAGTCCCCCTCCTCGCTCTGGGATTCTGAGCTCAGCTTTGAGCAGCCCAGTTCTTCTTCCCTCTGTTTTGTGAGTATGGCAGCACCGTCCCTCCCCTGGGGGCTCTGAGGACGCCCCAGGAGCACCTGGATGCTGCTGTTATGGCACTCACGTAATATTTGCACCCTCTGTGCACTGAAGGCCTGGGATAATTTTGCAGAGACAAAATCCCACTCCAAAAATTAATTGCATCAAGTATTGTGGAGTTTTGCTTCAACTCCGCTTTCAGATTTATAAGCCTGACAAATACAATTTTTTTCCCCCAGCTTGCTGGCCATCTGCTGATCCTCTATAAATATAGCTGATGTAGTGCTTTGTCTCAAAAAAGGAAGGAGACACACATTTACACACACAACCTGTAAGGGTGTGATGCCAGTGAAAGGTTTTAGGAAATATCATAGCTGGCCAGGACCCATGAATCACACAGAAGAGTAGCACGGCTAGATGTGTGTGTGTGATCAATTTACTTTGCTAAGGGCTGGACAGACTCCCAAAACAGCCTGAGTAAACAGCCAGTAAAAGTCATATTGGTAACATTTCTTAGATGTCTCTCCTGGTAGGATTTAGCATCCCGGTAAGTGGTTTCAACCAACCTACCTTTCACCTTTCCAGCAAGATGCCATATGGATTGAGGATTGCACCCCAAGTCCAAAAAAAAGAAGAAAGGAGGAAAAGGATGGAGGGAGAGAAGGAAGGAAGGAAGGATGGAGGGGGAGAAGGATGGAGAGAAGGAAGGAAGGAAGGAAGGAAGGAAGGCTCAGCAGATAAAGGGTGTGAGCCCTACAAAACAGGACAGGAAGGTATCACATTTTTTCCTGAAGGTTGCTACATGTTTTATCAATTTGTGTGCACAGAGATGTCATATCTCTGCAGAGATGAACATGCAAACATGCTGGCTTATAAAATGGTCCATCAACCAGGAAACAGCCCCATCACCATATAGATACCCTCACACTCCTGTTCCTCCTCACTCCTGGGCAGTAAGTAAGCCCCTGGCAGAGAGATGTGTATTCCTCTTACATGTCTCACAATTAGGAGCTGCCATTTTTGGATATAAACATTTCCTCCTCTGCTTCCGGCCATTGGAGCTTTGAATGCATTTGCTCTTGGTTTTTGCAATAAAGGGAGTTCTTGGCTTTTTATTTTCCCTCCCTGCCTTGTGAATTAGCTTGTTGGCTGGTGGGGAGTCCCTGCAGGCAGACACAGGCAATCGAGGGGCACAGCATGTCCCCGGGGCAGAAAGACATGGCTCTTGTCTGGTTTTGTAGCCTGAGAAATCATGGCGAGACCCTGCCAGAAGTTGGGAAGGACAGAGGATGGGTTTTTCTCCAGAGAGCTGGGGCTGTGAACACAGCCTGATGGCACTGGGCTAGGGCATTTTGAGGCAGCTTCTCTCCCCAGGACTTGCCTGAGCCAAGTGGGATGAGTGACAGGTTTCTCCTCCGAGAGTAGTAAGGAAAACAATCTTCCATTGCTGCAAAGCAGCCACAGGAGAGCGTCTCCCTGACTGCTCCTCTACCCTGGGACCAAGAGCCTCTGCAGCTTTTTCATGCCTCTGTGTGAAGGTCAACGCTGGTGTCCCGGGCTGGGGAGGATCCCTCGCCCCTGCCCTGCCCTCTCCCCTCTCCTGCCCTCTCTGCACAAGCCCTTGAAGTGTGTGAGTGGCTGGGCAGATGTCCACGGCTCCCCTGTCACTCCTCAGCGTCCTGAAACCCCGCAGGCAGGGCCCTGTGTGCCCGTGGAGGGGGAGATGTGGCCCATTGTGCATTGACAAGGACTGGAAGACAGTAAACAAATAAATCAAAAATAATTGAAATGACACCATGGGAAATAACTCCCTGGGGCTTGCAAGCAGACAACTTCTTCCCAAGGAAAGTTACTGGGGATGCTGCCTTGGAGATGGCAATGTAATGATAACAAAAACAAAACCCACCCCAAACCAGGGAGCATTTTATTTTAACTAACGGGTCCCTTTTAAGTGTAGGATATTGACATTGTGTTTGAATGGGGGCACCGTAGGAGCCCAAACTTGCCATACATGTATTTCCAAACCTACCACCTTCTGTAGAAACATCAAGGGAATACATTTGAATGGAAATAAATTCAGCTAACGCCTATTGATGCAAATGGGTAATTTCAAGTGCATTAAAGAATGCGGCCAGAGACGCTTCAGCAAACAATCCAGATCATGTTTTAATTAAGGTATTTTCTTTCTTCTTCTCTCTTTCTTCCTTTTTTTGTCCCTTCCATTTATAGTTACAATAGCAAAGAATCCTCTTGGTCCCTGAGAAGACAAAAATTACACCTAAAACCCAAAGCTGTCTCAAAACATGTGCTTTGATAAACATATATGGACATGAATTTAATTGTGCCCGTGTGCTTTCACTCTGCAAAGGTGACAGCTGAGCCAATCAGCTAACTAATTAACATACACTGCAAACGAGATTCCTCTTTTCTCAGGACCGGGACAGATGGCCTATGCCACTCAGCCAGCTTCCTGCACCTAATCCCCTGCTCCTATTTGCTCCAGTGGCTGCAGATATTTGCATTCACTCAACAATAACCCATTGAAATAAATCACTCCCTTTTTTCTTGCCACCTCCAAGAAAGCACTACACACCACAGCCAATGTGGAAACGGTGCCACAAAAGAACCAATTATTATTTACGGAAAAATATCAGAAAAAGGAAAAACCCAGGATTGCAGCTAAAATAAAACAAAGCCCTTAAAAACAAAACAAAAAAAAAGGGTGGTGGTGGGGGAAGAAATAAGACAATGTCTCTGAAAGAGTCTACTTCATAAGGGCTGCATTCAGAGTGCCTGGAGCAGGTTTTCATATTTTTTTGCCTGCTCCTGTTGCCATTGAATTTGATAGTGTGCTTTGCTTGTTAACAAGCTTTATGCTTTATTTTGGACAATCGTTTTCTGCCTTGGACAACAATACAGATTAGGATCTGTTTTCTAACAGTCCCTTTTCCAATGGCCCACCCATTGCCAAGAATAAAAACGGTTGTAAAGCAAGATTTGGTCTCAACAATATCTTTTATCTAAGCACATCCCTAGATGCTCCATGGAGAAATCCAGGGTGTGGCTGGGTAGCCTGAGGCTGCCTGAGGTTTTGTGTGTTGGAAGATGCTGGTGCTGCAATATCCCCAGCTGATTCCCACCAACTGTTGCTGTCCCCAGGGTGTCCAGGGTGGACTCTCAGGATTTTGTGAAGCATGGGCAGGCCTTAGAGTGGGGTAATATAGCTGCCTCTAGTTATGTTTTTGGTTTTGGGCACCCTACAGCAACCTATCCCACAGCCCAGGGTTGCAAAGGTCTGCTCAGGTTTCTCAGAAATCAGCTGTGGTGGGTTTTTCTTGGTTCCCATGGAAAGAGAGGTTTTAAAAATATGGCAGAGCATGTACTGTGATGCTCTTCAATGTGTTTGCCAGGATGCAGAGGCTTTGCCATGGCTATGAGAAGAGTCCTCACCCAAGCACTGGAAGGAGGCAGCTTCCAGAGCCCTCGGCCAGTGCCGAACAAGGAGTAGCCAGTGGTGGGGAAAAAAGAAAAAGTAAAGCCAACGGGGCATTTGGGAAATGAAAAAGAAAACAATTTAGGAAAATCCTTCAAACCTCACTGATACAGTCTAAGGATAAGATGCACCCAGAAGGGCTTCTTCAGTCAATCATTACTGCTTGGGTCCAAACCAACTACAGTAAACGGATGTGGGACTGAGGTCCCAACAATACACCTGTAACATGTCTCAGTGTTGGCAAAAACACTACCAGCTGCTTGTATCAGTTGTGAAATTATTCCTTTGGAACTTTTTTTTTTTTTCAAATGCAGCGGAAATTTAAAATACCTGACATCCAAAATTCTTCTCTGTAGTATTTTTGGTACAACTTAAATCAATTCCATCACATTTATGCTGTACTTTATTTCAGCTGACTGAGATGATCCCAGCCATTGATTCAAGTACTGACTGATGCGACCAATTAACTGAGTCTTCTTTCCTGGGTTTCGAGAAACGGCTAAATACAAAAATGGGTGTATTTAGTGCTCTTGGGTGTGGTACAGTTGCCTGAATGGCTTCATGTATAGCTATTGGTGCCTTGAGAGAGCCCTTCAGAGAAAAGAGATGGCTTTCTGACATCCCTCTGCCCTGGTATAGTGGGTCACATGGTGGGATCTAAATCTATGAAGGGTTAATACCAGCATTAAAATAGTAAGTATTGATCATACTCAAGGAGCATGCAGTGACAAACTGAATAGCTTCTTCTCCCTCTTGCTGTCCCACTTCAGAAGAAACACCTGCACTCATTCTGTGGGATCACAAACCTCAGAATTTCAATGGAAGTCCACAGGAATATACACGGAAAAACTTAAGATGCTACTCCAGACCAAGGACTGGCAGGGAAACTTCTCAGCAGATATTTCCAGATACAACAAAAGAGCTGAATGCCTCTAGTTTGAGAAAATGTTTCCACATGCTTTGTGTTCAGGCACTCAAGTGCTTTGCTGGTGAAATGAGGATTTTCACAGATGTGCACAGCCTGTCCCTATGGACAGGTAGGTCCAGAGACCAGGAAAATCTTGCCTCCTGGAAGTGCACCAAGAGTATATTTGTAACACAAAACAGAGCTTCACAGTGATTTCAAACCCCAGCTACTTTTACTTGTTTTCACAAGATTTATACTTTCTCTCTGTATGTTGTCAGATTCACATGGAGAGACCAAACTGGAATAGGAGAACCTCTTCTCCATATATCTCCAGTTCAACCAGAGTGATGACAAGCAACCAACCAACATCTGAGCAGGCTGTGATGAAACTTCCTGCTTGGCTGTGCAGTCTTTCTCCTTTCACATCAGCAGCTACACTACAGGGTCCTTATTTGACCTGCAACTCCTCAACCTCAATCCTCAAAGGTTGGGTGGCCTAATTAACACCAACAGAAAATGAGAATGCAATTTTGCACACTGCGTCTCAGCCTACAAGTTGGTTTGATCATTCCTGCCACCTTTTCCACAGTCCTAATACCTTTACCACACCTATCCAGGGTGGGAATGGTTACAAGAAGCCCATTTCAGGGGTGATGGGCCCACTTGCTATTCCCTCTTATCTTTTAACAGATCCAGTCCCTTCACAGAGGCAGGAATCCATCCCTGCTATTTTCCCCCTGGAGCAGTCTCCTCCTCTAGTCATCGAAATGAATATGCAAGGTGGAAAGATTGCAGCCTGGTGAAAAGCTGTGCTCTCCTTTGCATCCTAAATAACCAGTGATCTCTCTGTAAAAATAGCTTCTCAGAGGAGAGCACGAATTCACTGGCTGGTTTGCATGCAATTAAAAGAAACCCAACAACAACAAGAAAGTCCCCTGTATTTTTAAGACAGAGTTATTTTTCATAGCAGATCTTTAAAAGTCCGTATAAATGCGAGATGCCAGCGGTTTCTCATGCAAACAAAAGATCCCGGGGCTTAGCTCTCTGCTGAGAGGGGAGGAAGCGCCAGGGTAGGAGTGAGGGAACATTGAATCGGCTGCTCTGACAGCTTTATAGCCCAGATACAATGGGCAGAGCCTCGGTACTGATGAGTCTCATTCCGTCGGCCCCGGCATCGCCCCCCGCGGCTCCGCGCACATTCGCGCCCCGCGGCTCCGCCGATTCTTCTCCCCGGCCCGACCCGGCACAGGCGTCCCGGTCCCGGCCCCGCACCGGGGCCCCGCACACCTTTGTGATACCCCCGCCAGAAAAAAAAGCGGCTGTTTAGCAAAACAAAAGGACTCCCATAATCTACTTATTGTGCCTCATTAGGATTGCGGGCGCCCTCTTCTAATGGGAAAGTTATAGGATCAAGCCGGCGGCGCGCTGCGGGGTTACCGCGCCGGGTAATAAAGACATTTTTTTCCCCGTTCATGTCCAAGCATGACAAGACACAGCGGCTCGCTCCCGAGAAGCCACTTGACATCTTCATTGTTCTACCTTCGCTGCTAAACACTTATTCCACCGTTTCTTGGGGTGAGCATCACGAATCCAGAGCGTGGCTTTTTCCAGGGAGAGGGGGTGTGCTCAGGCTTTTTGTCTGCTCCCGGCTGCAGAAGCGAGCCCGCTCGGGCAGGATCTCTGCTCATTTTCAAAGGAGAGTCCTGGGCAGATGTTATCAGCGATAGTTTATATAAATCCGAGCCTAGGTTAATTCAGAAAATATGTCGTTTCTGCAACAGCTGTGAACCACACAATGTTATCGTGCTCCTGATATGCGGGCACTTAGATAACATGACAGTCCCTGGGTGATAGGGTCATATCAACCTTTGATGCTGAAACACATGCAAATTCCCCTTAGAGTTGGAAATGCAGTGCTTCTGGGGGCTGTTTAAAGAAGACATTGTTCAGATAGTGTTTCTCACTGAAGCTGCAGTTTCTTATTTCCAAAGGAGAGGAGCCAGCTCTGTTGGATATTACAGAAGTCCCTTAGAAACACTTGAGAGAGAGCTTAAAATTAACCATTATAGTTCAATTTAAATGGATTTATGAAACATAAAACAAAAACTTGGCTTGTCTAAGGAACTGTAGAGTCAAAGATCTGATGTGCTCGGTAAGTACAGCAGTCAGAGTCTGCAGAAAACATTTGTGAAACACTGAGCATTTGACTTTTGTTTCATATGTAATTTAACGGACCAAATTGTGTCATCAGTTCTGAAGTGAGAGTCCTTGATGACGTCTTCAGGGGAAGGGCTTAGAAAAACAATGACACGGTAAGGAGGCAAGGATTTCAAAGCCCTTCAACGACCTAAAAAGGCCTCAGTCCTGAGCACTTTATTTAGGAGAAACACAGACGTTTTCAGCATCATAATTCTGCCTAACCACACAGACTGTTTCAAAAAACATTTAAAAGTAGATCTCCCTTGGAGGAAGCACATCTATTATTTAATGGTCCATGACAACGCTGTATTTCAAGTTATTGAAACACATTTGAATCAATGTTGAGGACTATCACACCCGGGGGAAACTGGGGAGGGAATTTCGGGAGGTGCAAGGTCCCTGCTTTGCCTGAGAGAAACCTCCCCCTTACAAACCGCCCTAATCTTTCCCTGATATCCCATTGCTTACAGAAAATCGCTATGACCTCTTAAAGACAATGAATGGTCAACATTTGCTCTACTCGAAGATAAAGTTAGCCTAAAACCTCATCTGAAGAGCAGCTATCTCCATGGTGGTAAAATAAAATAAAAGGTTTAGACAATGATATTCATATTAGACCGTTATTATATTGCCAGTGTGGTAATACTGAGGTGGACTTCTCTTATTTTTTTCCCCCATACTTCTCCGAAGAGCCCCTTGCACACACAGTCACTGGAAGTTGGTGTGTTAGGGTTTCTGTGAGGAATTAAGGTAATGAAAAGCTTTGCTGTGAGCGATGAAGAGCCCAGGTCTCGGAGCCAGGTGACACATAACCCAGCTCTTCTATGTGTGCTGTCTAATAAGTGCAATTTCAAACGCAGACAGTGCTCACATGCATGAAGTGAACCAACCCTTCCACCAAAACGCCGTAGCCAGCAGATACGGCCTTTCCAGGAATGCAAGGAGGAATGAAGAGCAGTCACAGTTTTTTGGAAGCATTTACTGAAGCAGCCCAGCTGGGAGAGCAATAGCCATTGAAGAACTGCCAGTGAGTGTAATCTGGGAAGACGCTGCCCTTTTCGGGCAAAACAGATGTATTTTGCAGAGCTGTGGGCAGTGACAAGTCTTGGAAAGTCATGGGTAATGTTTCACCCAGTAACCTACAAGGGAACCAAGTTTCTTGGAAGTGAAACATTTCTCATGAGTGTCTCATAAGCAAATTTTTCTGGTCGCATCCACCGAGCTGTCCCTTTCTAGGAGAGCAAATACACAACGAAGCCCAACCAAAAATGAAGCCAAGCTACCCTGGCACTGAAAGAGCAATGCATGGGCTGAACCTGGAGTTATGCCATTTCCCTTGATCTGTTTGTAGGGAGGTAACAAACATCCAGTTTCTCTTGTGTATCAGCAGCTTTGAGGCCTCTTTGTAAGCAGAGCTAAAGTCAAGTGCATCAGTAATGCCTGTTATTGTGGCAGACACCACAGAGAGAGCATTAGGAACTCCCTCCTCACCCGGGGAACACAAACCAGGGTGTGTTTATAGCCCAATAATTGCTTGTTTGTATAAAGTAATGATGTCCCTGTTTGGCTTTTAGGCCAATTAGTAGAATAAAGGTGGTAAAAACACCAACATAATTAGTCTAATGACTATAAAACACTGACACTAAGTGTAAAATCTCTAGCCTTTTTGACACCCCGGTTTTATAGCGCAATATAAGGAGGGCAGTAACTTTAGGATGTGGAGGAGTTCCTCTGCTTTTGTAGCTGACTTTGAATGCCATTGACCGATCAGATGTGTTTCGATCGCCTGGGGTGGCTGACTGCAGTCTCGTATTGAAGGAAAGTTGCCTCTGCTAATTATTTCTTCCACTGCTTTTCCCCTTGTGCTAATTAAGAATGGCAGAGAGATTTGATTATTATTTTTTCCTAGTAGTTAAAAAAAAATACAAAACTGCCCCCCAGCCCACCCCAGATCCCCAGGGTGATGACGATGCCGCTCCTTGTGTTCAGGGTTTCACTACTTTAAAGACCAGTGCATTATCAGCTTAGATTATTGGAGACTTGCTATGAGAAGTTGAAAGCATAAAAACCCAGTCTTTTAGTGGCAGCCACAATGCCAGGGTTGTGTTTGGTGGGTGAAGAGAAGGAGAGTTATCTGGATGTGCAGTTCCCCCTGAAAATATGAACAGCTTCACTGTGGCACTACTGCTCCCTTCCAGGTGCAGTTAAAGAGGGACCATCAAGATTGGGGAGGCCAAGAGTCAGCCTAGTATAATTATTCACCTGGAAGGTCTCTTCAAAAAAGCAATGCAATTTATTTTGAGGGTCTCTCCTGTTGGTGTGAAATCCTCTTTGGCTCTTTCAGTGCCAGAGCCAGCCTGTGCTGTGCTACACCATCTGTTTGTGTTGCACCTATGGCAGGAAAACTGCTACTGCTAAATCCATCCTTCTGTAGTGAGCTGATTTCTGCTGGAAGAATCCAATTGCCAGTGCACAAGAGCAGCACAACTGGGAGACCTTGCAGCATCACCCGATGGCACTAAGTGCTCAGAACAATGAGGTTGTCCCATCTACCTGCCACAGTGGTGGAAACTTCATCAGAGTGCACATTTCACAGCATAGCAGAGATTTTCTGATGTGTTATTCAGTGTGTTGAACATCAGTGGCTGATCACAGGCTTGGACAGTCGGTGGTTCTCTCAGTTTTTCCTCATGGATGTGAGGCAGAGGCATTGCAACCCCAGCCTCTCTCTCTCAAAGTCCCCAGATTTGCCCCTGATATCCTGGACATGATTACCCTTACGACACCTGGTTTTGCTGTACTTCTCAATACCTGCCCTGTGATTCCTGGCACAGCTCTGTGAAGAAGGGGGCTCTTGTGTATGTTTAAGGCCATGGGAGAAAACTGGCTATCCCATTTCAGGACTATGTGAGTAAAGCAATGGCTCATCTCAACCTGTTTTTTAAGTCTGACCCCAGAGGACTCTAAGGGCACGGGGACATCTGCAGACAGCAGAGAGCTTAAAAGCCAGCCTTTATTCCCAGCTGTTGGTTACTGCACCCACTGCTGGTTCTGCTGTCCAACAAATGTGCCAGTAAGGTTTCTCCTGATCCATCAGGAAATGTGGTCTGTGTCTGCCTTTGCAGAGGAGCAGAAGAACGAATGCTCACACTGTTCCTACCCTTCAGCTCAAGGGATTCAGTGCTGTGCTGCAGGGACAGAGAGCCAGTGAGACGGGCAGGAGAGACCCTCATCCTCTCCTTCACCATGCCCTCAGAGAGACCTTAGAAACACACAGACAGATCAACAGGGACCTTTCATGTGGCAAATGATGTAGTGATGCTTAAAAGGTGTTTCTTTCCTAAGGACACAGCTAATAAAAAGGAATTAGGGGGTGGTAGCATTTTGACCTTAAGTTTGAACTTCTCAACACTCAGGACTCCTGGAATTCAGGCTACTTTTGCTGAGCATTTTTAGAATTTTTTTAATGGTTTCAACAGATGTAAAAAACATAACTTGTTGAATTAAATATGACAGTAGAGAAGCTATCTCTTGACCAGGAAGCGCAGCTTTGGGGTTTTGAAGCATTTATCTTTTAGCAAGAGGTCCATCTTTCTTCCAGCCTCTTCTGAAGCTCAGCCCTCATGCTCTGGACTGCTCTCTTTCCATGGGTTATCTAGGAACGGTTCTGCCTTCCTTCACTCTTTTCAGATCAAAGGGAACATTATCAGTTTACAAAGCATCCCCATTTCTTCCTGTCTCCCCGCACCTTTGTCTCACTAACCTTTTCTCCGGGGTCAAGGGACTGGGACCCAGGCTGCTGGGAGCCCTGAGCTCCCAGCTCAGAGTGGGAGCAGGGGTGGCTATCGAGGTTTTCTGCAGTGTGAATCAGAAAGTCATGCCTAACTTCCCTCTTCCCAGGAAAAGTTGTTTAGTCTGATAATACGGGCCACGGAATATTTCTGGTGGAACGTCCCTGAATACAGGGAGTTGCCGTTCCTGAGGGGATCAATTTGACCCCCTGTCCTTGATTTGCACCAGTGGGGGAAGAAACGAATAAAAGGCATAAAAATGAAGGTTAAAGACAGAGTGTCACCCTTTGCTTTGAATTTCCTGCCTTTTGTCAGGCTAAGCGCTCAGTGCCTTTTAAATGCAAGATTTCCATAGGAGAATCCTCCCCCAGCCAGGCTTTCACGGAAAGTTTTGCAGTGCCCATTGCTTTCACGGCTGCAGGTTTGAGGACAGTTCATCCAAAAATTGCCTGTCATCAGAGAGTTAACTCCACCTCCAGTTTGCGTTGTAGTTAAGTGATGTTTCCTTCAGACATTAAAGGAAAGAGAGGAGGAAGCACTTCAGCCTCTGCCACTGACTGGTTTTGTCCTATTGTTGTGCTACTTAACCACTTCCTCAGTTTACCTGTCAATTCAATGGTCAAAAACTGGTGTTGTGGGGAGACGTTACAAATCCATAACATTTCCAAGTGTCTGAGCATCCCTTGTGGGGTTGGAACAACTTCTCCAGAAACAATCTTTTGCTAATGGTACATTTTTTCTCCTTGCCAAGATGGCCAGATGGCTTTTAGTTAAAAAAATAAAATTAATACTTTTTTTTTTGCTAGACTCTCATTACAGTATGCTGCTGATAGAGCACTTGCTTCTTAAATATTTTCTCCCTTCTATCTATCCCACCCCTGTCTTGCCCCTAAACAGATTCTCAATTAACCATGAGAACAGATTCTCAATTAGGAACGAGCAAAACTTGCAAGCTCATTTTCACATATTTATATGGTTGGTCAATGTTTTTCTGTCTCAGATGATATTTCTGATGGGTTTTCAATTAAATAAAAGCATCTGCTCACTGGAAAAAGTGCTTCAGCAGAACTGAAGCTACAAACGAGTATTGTTCTTCAGTGAAATATGTGCTACGTCTTTTTTTTTGTGTTGGTTTTTACCTTAATTTTTCACCTTAATTTTTCCCAGTGGTTATTGAGTCCTGAAATTTCCCTACCATGAGGTAGGAAGCCTCTCTAAAAGCAAACACAGGAAACTGAGTATGCAGTTACTCAAGTGTAGACATGTCTGCTTCCAAATCCTGCATTGAGTGGCTATACCTGGTTACACCTGGTTTCACCTGGAGAATACACACCTTGTCCTTCACCTTTTATGCTTTAGTGGAAATCCAGAACAACTCCATCAGATCAATGGAGCTGTACCCAGAGAGGTCACATGATTGTATGATTGAAATGCCTGCCTGAGCAGGTAATCACACACTGTGATTCATGCCATGACTTGGAAATCTAGCAGATGTGCTGAAGACCAGATTATCCCAGAAATACCCTCAAATGGCCTCCATATCAGTCACTCGTTCATTCTAGTCGTGGTCCTGAGCACAGTCCAGGAAGGATGGAGAGAAATTAATGCACCTTCACCACTGCTGAGCTCATGCAAACCCCAGGACAAAGAAGCTGGTTTCTTAGGAAGCTCAGGCAAAGAAAAGTTAATTTGTCTGCCCAGGTGAGACCGTCCTTTCTGTCACATTTTCTTATCTGAAAAAACATCCCTGGCCTAAGACTTAATTTCAGGGTTTCAGGCAAGCAAAACCCAATTCACCACTGGAGCGCCGTGGAGGTGGGACAGTTTGTCCTTTGGTGCAGGGATCTGTGGCTGGGTTTAAGCACCGGATTAGCCAGAGAATAGCTAAGCTGCTATAAGGCTTGGGAAAACATGCTGCCCTTCCATGCTTAGTGGGTTTGCCAGGCTCTCCTGTCACTTAGAATGAATGGGGAAAGAAATCATTATTTAATTATCTGGGAAGCCCTTTAAAAGACTAATCAGCAAGGAATTTCACTCCAGTAGTAACAGCTGGCTCTCACACTATGAGTCACAAAGAGAGATATTAAAAGGCTGTTTTTCTCAGTTAGTGAACTTATTAACTGTGCTCTCCTCTTTTATAAAAATGCTGCATTGTTCTCTAACAATGGTCCACAGCCCTTGAGAAACATGACAGCACACTGAAGGGGATCGGGGGCTGTCTTACTGTAAATTGGGGTTTACCTAGTCCGGGATCTCACACTTCAAATCCCAGTTATGCTTTTTTGGGGGTTCAGGTGAGGTTCTTCCCTGCAGCCAGGTGGCAAAAGGGTCGGTCATGAATGGTGTAAAATAGAGGATGTACCAGGAAGGGGCACAGTGACAGCCAGTGATTCACTTCCCTACTGCCCTTGCAACCAGAGATTAGTGTATCCCAGCCAGCTTCCCCTCGGAAAAGCAGCAGTTTGCCTCAGTGCTGTTTGGGATGGTGGAGAGGAGCTGAGCTCAAGGCATTGGTTTGGGCAGGATGTGCTGAAACGTATCTTTCTGAATGAGATCAGCATGTCAAGGATAGAAAGGGAAGAGGTGTCCTTTCCAGGGCAATAGCTCTCAGTGGATGCTGCTACCCAGGGCTGTGAATCGTCACCAGGCTGGGAAGACCTGACCCAGCTCTGCCCGAGAGCCTCTCTGCAGCAGCTCCCCTCGTGCCACTGCTCAACAGTGGATTCAGGAATGATAACAGTCAGAGGGCACCTATTAAACCCCAGTGCAAGAAAGTGGTTTTAAGTTCAAATGGCAGCTTAAGTGGAAGCGATGTCTCAGACAGTGTAATTCCAGGCTACCTGTCACTATCTCCAGGTTTACACTTCAGGCACCAGGTTTGGTCTCCTCTGCAATCTGCAGCTGTGTAATGAGCACTTCAGAACTCAGCAGACCCCATCAGCCTCTCCAGGTTTATCAGCCAGACCCTTGGCCTTATCAGAGCTTTGCAGAGGGAATAGCTGCCTTCCTTTCCTGGGCCTGTTGGCTCTCCGAGGGTTTAAACACATAGCTCTCCAAACACAACTGGCCCAACAGCACAGTCTATTTGCTGTGGGAGCATGGGATGGGGAGCAGATCCCTTCAGCAAACAGGGACACAAATGACTGGAGAGGTGCTGGTTGTGCGGGAGAGCAGCTGGGCAGGGGCTGGGTGTCTGCTCTGCTCTAGTGGGGACCAGAGGTGTTGGGGTGTGTGTATGTGGGTGAATATCTCTGTGGGTGGGAAGGAGGGAAGGAAGGACCGAAGGGGAATGGGATTACAGCTTACTGAATACCCATTTCCCATATGCACAGTGATTTGCTGCCTTGAATTTTTCTTAAGAAATACTTTTCTCTATGCATGTATATATAAATTTCAGTCCTACAGAAGAGACTTCCCTCCTGTGCCCAAGATCAAACATTTAAATGCAAAAAATATTCACAGGGTCAAACTGAATTCCTACTATTTGAGCCAGTGTCTCAGCACAACAGAGTGGAAGAATCTCTGTCCAAGTGGCACTGGGCTCTCTGCCACAGGGGAGAATGCACAATAATATTTACCTTGCACAGACAAAACCGGTATGAACACAACCATCCTCTCCTCTTCTGGGGCCCTTGCTGAAGACAGACGGCTCAGCAGTCTGGCAGTAATGGATAAATCTCAAAGGGCAATATTTCAGCTTATATAAGGGGGATGGGGCTTCCTGCCAAGAGAGCTTCTACAATTTAAATCAGGGAGGATTTGGCTGGAGATAAATCAGGTAGTCATTCCCCCGGAGGAGCTGCGGTACCATCAGTGCTCACCTGTCTGCTCGGTGTTGGAGTCAAGCCCGTCCTCCCTCGGGCAGCTCCAGGTATGAGTTGCACATTTGGAGTGCTACAGGAGAGGGAGGCACTGACAGTGATGAGAGGTATTGGCAGACTCAGGCGTGCACAAACACTGGAAAAATAGGTGTTCAACTTGAGTGCTTTCCCTTAGAGAGGAGAAGGAAGATCCCCTGCCAGGTGGGCAAATTGCCCCAAGGGACCTCTGTTCAGCTCCCTGCTTTGCCTCCACCTTTTTATGCCATCAGTCTCTTGGGCTTGGTCTGCTGCCAGCCGGCACCTTGTTCAGTGTCCTTGGATGTCGGTCCAGCAGTGAGCAGGACTTCCTGTGTTCGTCCTGTCTGTGCAAGAGGTGGGACGGAAAGGATGGTGAGCAGTGAGCAGTAGTTCCTGCTCCCTTGCTCACATCTCCACACAGCTGCTGCTGTGGGGGAACACACACCATCTTTGTGGGGCTGTCTGAGCTAACTCTTCCCTCCTGCTCCAGGACAAAGCTGGGAGGACTGATGACTCAGAGCTGTCTTCACAAGAGCTTGTCCTGGGGCTCCTCTGATGGAGCTGCTGGAACCAGCCCTCGCTCTCTGCACTGCCTCCAGCTGCAGCTGGGCCCCACTGGTTTGGTAGCAGACACACATTTCCAGCTCCTTGCTGCCTGCATCTGTTCAGGAGTGGGATCTGCTCCCAGGCTTTTGCTCATACATCCAACCTCTTGTTGTAATGCACAAGCTAGGCAGGGTGCAACCCACAGCACTCTGGTGCAAACACAACCTGCCTTCCCCCTCTTTCCTTCCTTCCATTAACCACCCCTCAGCACTTTACCTGGAGCTGCTGGATGGAGATGAAGCCTTCCTGAGCTGAGGGCAGAGCAGGCTCCATCTGATGCTCATGGGGAGGTCTTCAGCAGCAGGAGACGGAGCTTTCCTTGCCTCTGCCCTGCATGCCTGTAACTTTGTTGCATAAATAAGAAGCAATTTGCTCCTTATTGTTTGTATTTTGGTTTGATACTTGCTGGGCTCACAGCACGCGGAATTGTACACACACAGGGAGTTCTCCAGCATCCCAAGGGAGACCAGCAAACGTTTAATCAGTGCACTGGGAAAGAGCCCTCCTCTAGGTTGCTTTTCGTGTGTGTATTACAGAAGGACATGATGATCCCTGCTTAATAAAGTGCCCTGCTATAGATCCCATCCCCAGGTCTCACAGGCTGTTTTAAAAAATAAGGAGGAAGAGGTATTTCAAGTTTTACAAACTGCAACTTGATGTGCAGAGGATTAAGAGATTAAGAGATCTTGAGGGAAATCAGGGTGAAAAAGAGAGCCTACTGATTATGGAAAAAAGGACTGGCTACTCAGGAAGAGTTCAGGAATTTAGTTAGGACACGTAGAAAGAAAATCAGAGAGACGAAGGCAAGATTTGAACTCAATCTTGCCACTTCCGTTAAGGAAAACAAAAAGTCTTTCTATAGATACATCAGTAGCAAAAGGAGGGACAAGGTAAACCTCCATTCTTTATTGGACATGGGGGGGAACATAGTTATCAAAGATGAGGAAAAGGCTGAGGTATTTAACACCTTCTTGACCTCAGTCTTCAACAGTAAGACAGGTTGTCCTGAGGACAGCTGGATTCTGGAGCCTGTAGACAGTGATGAGAAGCCGAACAGTCCCCCCCGT
>VXAY01005796.1:338131-350962 GCA_013399855.1 Oxyruncus cristatus | reverse complement strand
CCATCTGTCCATCTATCCATCTACCTTTTTCTTCTAGGAAACTTGCTGTTTCTTTGGATGCTGTTAGCAACCCATAAATTCACTTTCCCAGTCCAATCCTCTTGAGCAGAAAAGTCCATTAGAATAAAACAGCTTTCAGGTAAATAAAAGCCCCTCCCAGGAGGAGGATTTATATAAAGAATTTTTTTCCCATGGTCTGATGTCTTACTTATGTCATGCTGTCTTGTCTGTGCTGTGTATACCTATCTAAAAGGCACCCATAATATTTAAGTCTTGCAATAAAAGCTGTGAAACAGGGATTCCAGATGTTACTATATCTTAAACCTGGGAAGCATCCTCCCCCCAACCATTTGAACAATTCCTTCCCAAGTTATATATGCACTAAAACAACTTAAATCTGTTGTCAACCATCACAATACAAAATCACTCTCAGAGAAGCTCTGCACTTTATGATAAATGCTGAGAGGAGATTAAGTAACTGTGCTGCTGCAGTATCACTCCTGCTTGAAAAATCATGGAGAAAACCATTCATTTATTGTTGTCATTCTAACTAATGTTTGGCGTTCAATCCATGGCATTCAATAAATTCAATACAAGCTTTGAAGGCAAGCAGAGCCTGTGACTTCTACATATAATACAAGCTATCAATTAAAATATTGGGGATAAGCTGTTCATTAATTATGAGTTTTATTATTACACTCCAAAAACTACTATTTTTGTCTCCACCGGTCACTTTTAGAAGGAAAGGTGCAATCGGTTAGTAATAGGGCATCAAGATGCTGACAAGAAAGCTGTAATTTATGGGCTTTAAATAAGATGAATAACATGAATTAGCACCAAGATTTAGAACAGTTGGCAATGACAGAGCTTGCAAAATTTAATACCTTTCATTTTAGGTGTGCTTATTACAAAATAATGATCTCTTCTGAAAACTTCACTAGATGCAAGTGCCAACAAGCCCTCCACTACAAAAACTCCACTAACACAATCAGGGAGGGCTACACAAGGAAGGTTTCTGACAGTAAAATATGATGAGCAAATTTTTCAGCTTATTGTTTACAGTAACTCAAAACTGTCACGGACAGTGAAGTCCCAGGAGGAATTAATGAGGCGTCAGTCCTTGGACTCCAAATGGTAAATGTCAGACAGGCACTTGCAGTTTCTCATAAATTTGTTGCAAGTAAAGCAGACATCTTACAGAGTTTAGACAACTTCTTTTGCTGTGTTGCTACTAGCAACACTATATATCTCTATCTATATGTTCTTGAACCTGGTCCCATATGAATACAGAAGATGCAGTCAATAAAATTTTATGAATCTGAAAGCATTATGCTGGACATGATGCCACTAAATCTTATGTTGCTCCCTAAACCAGACTATGAGATACTGTAGTAACTGTTAGGGATGCCAAGTAGAGAAAATAACATACTTTTTGTTGCTAAAACGTCAAAACACCAAAGCAGACAACATGCCCCTCCTTCATTAATATAACTTGTCTGCATGAATCATGCAGAATGAGATTTTATTAGTTTTCCTTGTTTCTGATCCTACTCCCAATAAAAACCAGTGCATTTACATGCCTGCAAAAAATTCATGGTTTGTATCAATTCCAGATGTTTTTCTGATTATTTTGTACTTTACTGTATTCACCCATCATTATTTAAAACAAAGTAAAGATATTATTTCCAATCGTTATATCCCAGAAACCTCAGGGTGGGAGACGTTGGTTGGAAACATTATTTTTGTGACACAAATCATTGCTGCAAACTGTTGTCAGTTATTTTCCCTCTCCTCCCTTTCTTCAAACTGCAGTTAATCCTCCACATCATTTCCTACATCCATCCATTCCCTCTTCCTGACCTGAGGATAAATCTCTCATTCTGCTTCTCATCATTCATCATCAAACTCCTTCGCTTGGCTACTTTGTACCAAACCATCCCCTACACAAAATGATTTTACCCAATTTTTCACTTTTACTCAAGACTTCATAGACATCAATCCCTATTTCTCTATCTATATTTTATAGGTCCAAACAAAGCTATGGACAGTCAAAAATTAAATTCTGTTTTGTTGTCTCAATTTACTACCCAAAATGGTGACCAGAAGTTTGAAGCCAGTAAATTCAATGCATTGGATTTGTTGGGTTTTTTTCCCCCTCCATCTTTAACATCTCTGCTGGTGTCAGAAATGGTGGCAGATACCCACGTAATGGGGAAATCTGGGAAAAGCACAAACAGTGCAGTTCTAAAAACAGTGACAAGCAATGGCGAGATAAGATGAAAAGGGCTTTTTGCTGAGATCCTAAAATTGTACTGAGGTCCCACTGACCTTTTGTGCTCTGATGTTACCAGAGGATTGCTTGGGGTAAGGGATGAACTCTGAGCGCCTTTCACTGGTGCCCTCCTGTCAGCCACAGAGCAGCAGCGGCAAAGCTACTTCCCTCAATTTCCCTCATCTATCAACAAGCACTTTAGCAAATTCACCGCCAGTTACCTTTTTTTTTTTTCTCTGTTTCAGATGCTCAAAAATTATGAAGGAACTTTAGACAGCAGAGTATTTTCCATATAAACTGTGTCCATGACCACTTCATGGGATTAATACAATCCAGTGACCAATCCTCAGCCCTGTACAAATTGCAGAAAACAGTAGAAAGACACATGGCCATATCTTGCCATTGATTTTTAAAATGAACTTCCAACTGTAGTCAATAATGAAATATGCTTAAAAATCAATGACATGCCTACTAGGTGGTGATTAAATCTGTAAAATGAAGAAAATCCATTAAAACTTTGATACTTAAACACTCCCTAGTCACTCACATCTCTGTTTCTGAAATTCATCTTGATTGCATGCCAAGACAATATATTTGATTCAACTGCAGCAGTAGGAATTCATATTGCAACTCTCAAAAAATCTCCCAAAGCAATTTTTTCCCAAAATCTGCAACATAGAGAGGCAGTGTACAAGTGGCCTCAAAGTGCCTCAAGGCCACCATTCATACTTCAAAAGAAAACTCTTGCTGCAATGCTAAAATGCAAGGGCAGATGATGTCTGCAATGATTCCTCAGGATGAAACCGTTGACTGATTAATATTAGCTGCATCTCCCTTTCTATTCATCCATTTTTTTTATTCATCATAAAAATTCACAGCAACCTTCAGCCTTCCCCCCGGAGGTTGTTAGTACAAATTGTTGATGTTAGACTGAAATGGCACACAAAAATCTTGTAACTGAGATAAACCAGGTCCTGGCTACGCCACCTGCAGAAAAGTGGCACTGAGAAACATTGGATATTAGCCAAAATTAGGAATGAGTGATTAGTTTGCACTGATGTCCCAACGCTTAAAAGAGAAACAATCTTAGGTTTAGCTTCTGCAGCTGTCAGGGATGAAAGTGAGATAAGCTGGACTACTGCTTTGGTCCAGATGGCAATCTCTGTTCCTATGGTCTTTGGAATGTCACTGAAAACAATACTGCTTTGTTCTCTTCTTAATAAAAATGTAGGTAAAAAGCATGGCACAGCAGTGATTTACTGTACACAAGTGTAAAGAAACCCTCAATTACCATTATCTCTGGTTGTTCCAGGTGCAGCCAGCATCAAAAAGAACCATTTTCACTTATCCATGGAGTCCTCCTTAAAAGTTAAATACCACCACTCGAGTCCTCACCCAGAAACGTGGGAAACGTTGATACCTTCCCCTGAGCAATCTTTATAGGTAACACTTTGCTGAATTGTAGGGTTGCTTCACTGAATTGCAGGGTTTAAAACACTGAGAATTCTGCTGGTAGTGGGAAAGGAAGAAACACAAGGAAAAAGAGAGGAAAACTAATAAATAATAAGTCATCATAAGTCTTTCAAGAGAGATTCCAATCCCCAAGGGCATCTGGCAATTGTCTTTAGACTTTGGGTAGTTGATGATGCAAAACTTGTCAGTGCCAGTTGCTCTTCACTACTTTTTCCATGCCCAGCTGCACATTCAGGTTGGAAGAAGCCAAGACTGTTGGAGGGTCCCAGAAGCATAATACAGAAGCATAATACACAGACAGAAGCATAATACAGGGACTCGACAGCTCTAAAATACACTGTTATTAAGCAAATAACTCTGTCCCTGAGGGATGTGCAGCTTGGGCAGTTCCTTCACCATTTCGCCTAGAGAAGCAGCTACAGGATTGAGCATCCCATGCCAGGACAGCTGTAGATCTATCCCTGCACTTCAGAGAATACTTCAGTATTTTACAATACTTTACCCTAAACTCCAAGCTACATCACCACTTTGTCCTCCCCTGCCGGGACTGAAAACAAAGGAGTTTCTGGGGAAAAAAACGAAACAGGTGAAAGCACTGACAGTGGGAGCCTTTGCCACCATGGAAACCACCTCAATAAAAAAGTATGTGCTCTTTTAGTCAGTCATTTTCTTGCCATCTTTCTGGCTTGCAGTGGTTAAAGTCATGGCCATCAAACCTTGATCTTGGATCTTCACCTACCAGTGACCAAAGTATTCTCTAGGGTTTGATACCTTCAGAGGATCTTGAATCTGCTGGATCAAGAATACCAGAAACTGATTCTGCACTTACAAAGCCAAAAGACACATTGAATTCTTTCCGGGTCATACACAATTGAAGATAAACAGAAAATTAAACCCTCGGTGAATGTTCATTCAAACACAACAGATTTGTGCATTGCTGTAAACATTATATTCTTAACCAACAGGCAGCAGAGCCCAAATTATTGCCACCATAGAGCACAATTTGACTTGGCTACAATGGTTTCTACTCATGTTGCTTGAAAAGAAAAGAGAGCCTGTATTTTTAGATTATTTCTAAGTCTTCACAGTGATCCACTAGCTGATCAGGGATTGGAACTAGATGATCTTAAAGGTCCCTTCCAGCCCAAACTATTCTATGTTTTTATGATATTTCTTCCAACAATTTTAAAGTCAGAGAATGGGATAGTCTTTCCTGAAGTTTACCACAAAGCAATGTGTCAGGAAAGGAAATTTTATCTCTTTAATTGATTTTATCCCAGTTGCTCACATGTTTGCATCAGAACCATCTAAAAGCATGCATAGAAACTGCAGCAACTGAGATGCTGTTCCAAAAAACACTAGAGAACCTGCCTAAATCCAAGCCCTGTGACTAACAGCATGTATAAAGCTGAGTGGTGTTGAAGGGTTTGTGTAAGAGCACCATGTACAGGTACAGACAACAAACTCACAACCTCCTCTTCCAGTCAGCAGACACATCTGCTTTCCATCAGTGGCCCTGAAAAGAAATGGGCCTTTACAGTGTGCCCCCAACGTCAGTGTAGAAGATAACAGGAGGTGAATTTTAAATGATGAATTATTAAAGCACCTGCTCACCATTTATGTCTTCTAACTTAGTTTAAATGATTTGTGGGATCCCTAATATTAAAACATATATAGATGTGAAATATATCAATGTTAAAGCATATATATTCAAAACGCAGTTAACATCAGACTTTGGGGTTGGCAGTGATAGTGCACTTTTCATTTTAACCACTTTAAAAGTCTGGCAAAAATAATAGTTCAATTATGCAAATACTGAGAAGAGGTATTTTTAAATTTTTGTATTTTATACTCAAGGTACTTTACCCCGATCTTTGTAACACAGGTATATATTTGGGATGCATCAGCTAACTTGGAAAACATCCAGAGCCAGGCGGTTTCGTTGGTATTAACCAAAAATATTGGGTAAATTATGGAACCAATAAAACTGCCGAGATTTGTACTTTTCCAAACTAGGTGTTGCATTCCTGATTTATTAGTGAGAACTTCAAAGGTTTGTCAAAAAGATAAATAAAAGAGCATGGACAGAAGCATAATACACAGACTCGACAGCTCTCAAATACACTGTTTACAGTGAACCGGGAGAGAGCAACACCTCAGGTCATACTTTATACCTAGCAGAACAAAACATCAGAACTGATATAACTGATAACTGCTCTAAAGAGTGCAAAACCATTTTCCCAAAGATGGAAAACCTTTAGGTACAGCTGACCAGTGTCCGGCTTTAAAAACTAATGTTCTCTGTGATCCTGGATCCTTCTCAGCAAAAATCGATAGCCCTTTGGGAAGGGGAAGAAAGCAAGATCTCTCTCTTGCAATATGATAAACAGAACATAAAAATGCAAAAAGTAGGACAGGAAGCTTAATAGAGATATTAGTGCATCAGAAAAAAAAAAAAATCCCCTTGATTGCCACCTCAATAAATTCAGAACAACAAAGATGAGGATAATTTATCCTTCAAAACTTTCTCCCTGTGACCCGAACGCTTCAGTAGATGGCACTGACAAAGCCATGTGAGCAGGGAACAGACACACGGAAAAAGAGAAGCAGTCCAGCCAATTTTACTCCACAAAAACAGAATCAAAGCAGACAGTGGCTCACAAATGACATTCTGGCACCCTGGTAAGGTCAGTGCCAACGCTGCCATTCAGTTTGCTGCGGTCAGGTTTTCGCCATGTCCCATCACATCGCTTCTTGGCCACACATGCCAAATACTTTTTTCACTTTGAGGACCAGGCTGTCATTTTTCACTTTGTTACCCTGCCCTTTAACTGTCACTAAAGTGACACTGATGTATATCCCAGGAAACAGAAGAGCAATTTTTAAAATTATGATGTGCCAGGAACTTGTTCCCTTTTAAATATTACAGTTGCCAAGTTGCTATTGCCTTGTACCTTATTAAGGGCTAACATTGACAATGTTGGCAGGTACACAGTACGTTCATTAACTGGTTTTGCAGTTACCAAGTCTGAAGTTAGTATTTAATTGCCTGGAAACACTGTTTTTTAATTCAAGTTCTTCTCTATTCATACTACTCATACTTAAAAATTACTATGTTCAGTATCTATATCCAGTTTCACAAGCATAAGCTTTTGTTTTGGTTTGTTTGAATCGCTATAAGCAATTAACTGGGGACATATAAACCAACATTGAACTTTAAAATTACTGAATAAAAGTGAATTTTTCCCAAACTTAACAAAAAAAAAAAGGCATCACAAAAAATTAATCTGTGATACAACAGAAAAACTATTGCTTAACACGGTAAAGCCTTGGCCTGCCACAGTTGATTTTTGGATAGAAAAACAAACAATACTCCTGAAATAATGAAAATCTTTGGTTGGGAAAACACATATCAATTAATTTAGTGGATGTTAACCCTTTAAGGGATCAGATTCCAAGCAGGACAGCCTTACCCTGGGAGCAGAGAGGGACTCAAGGCTCTCCCAGGCAGCTTGGATGGGTGGGGATGGTGAAGGCAGCAGGTGTTGGTGGCTGCAGGGGATGCTTCTCTACAGCACCTGCACAGAGCTTCTCATTTGCATCCCCACAAACCTAGACTTTCTGCAACTCATTAGGATCAATCCCTATTTAGCCATCCTCTGCCAGGTGTCAGACACCATTAATGAAGATCTTAATAAGGCAGCAAAGGTCAGATGCCATGTTTTTATGCATCAGCAAAGCCTCCTATACCTTTCAAAGAAGGATGAACAGCTGTCAACAACTTGGTGGTGTTTCAAACAACATGTTCATTCTCTCAAAAGTCTTTTTGTGCCCCCCTGTTTAGAAACTGCTACTTGTCCTTTTTCTTAATCTAAAGATAGGACTCTCCAGGATGAATGGAGATGGTCTTGTGTTGCACCAGGGGATGTTTAGACTGGATACTAGGAAAAATTTCCTTACTGAAAGGGTGGTCAGGCATTGAAACAGGCTGCCCAAGGAAGTGGTGGAATCACCATCCCTGGTAGTGTTCAAAAGGCTTGTGGACATTTTGGGACGTGGTTTGGTGGCGGACTTGGCAGTGCTGGGTTAACAGTTGGACTCAATGATCTTAGAAGTATTTTCCAGCCTTAGCAATTCTATGATTCTACAACATACCCTCAAGACTTAATGCATGGAGAATTTTACATCTGTTATTGACATACATCAGTAAAAAACCTGGTGTGGTGGGTTCCTAGCACTGTGACCACAGAGCTCCTGAGCCTTGGATCTCCAGCACAGAGAAAAACAGGCTTCAAGCCCTGGTCCTGGAAGGCACAGTTTCTTTCAGCTCCTCCAATCAGAGCCACATAATTAGGAAGCACCCACAGTAATTAGGAACATTCCTGGGGAAATTCAGTCCCTCCCTATACTGCAAGCAATGAGGACTCGATGGAGAGTGATGCTCCCTCAGGTTCCCTCCTATTTTGCCCCTTATATCAAGTATATTTTGGGCTCTAGAAAAGAAAACTAACTTCCTGGCTCCAACCTATGTTCTAACAGTTCATTTCAACATCAGTTTTGACAATGCACAAGGAGATGTGGAATCCACTTCTGCACACTTCCTATATTCTCCATATTTTAGTTTAATGGCAACTTTTTTTTTTTTCTTTTTAAAGAAGCTTTCAATGACTCTTTTATTTGAGTAACGATGGAAATGGCATGTTATCATTCTGGTTAATATTTGGAATGAATAATGGTGCATTTACTTGGCCAGAACCTCACCATAACCCAGTTTTCATACTCCAGAGCCCACAAACAGAGCAAGCAAAAGCCAGCGCTCAGCAAGTTTTATGTAGCTGTTCAGATATTAAAAACTACATAACCCCCCCAACTTCTTTCACAGTAATTTGCAAAGTTTAGCTCATGACAAATTCAGTCAAAACTAAAACAACTCTTCTAGCTCTTAGTTCTGCCTTCTTCCCCCTCCTTTTCCTAAATACTTTTTAAAAGTCATTGCTCAGAAAAGCTCAAGTTATTTGCCCCAGATCCTGAAATCTGCCCCAAACCCCTAACAATGCCACCACATTTTAGAGCCTTAAAGAGGACTATCAGGTTTTCTGCCCATTTCACCACTGACCTCTATCAAACCTGTGCAGAAGAGAAACACAGAAAAGCAGGAAAAATCATGTGCCCAATCTCCAACAGCCTGTTCACTTCATAAAATTGGCCATCAACAAAATACCAATTTTCTCTAATTTCCTGTCTGCACTCAAGTTCAAGTGGATGAGTCTAAAGCCTTTAAACTTTCAGTATTTACCCTGCATGTCTAAGACTAAACATACCATATAAAGCAAACTTTTAGTATTCAAATAATACTGGAGCTAATCTTTGGCTGTGATAATAAAACAATACAAATAGTTTCTGAATGACCTGATACAGTAAGTGCAAGAGTCCCAACTGAAGCTTTAATTAAAGAATTTCAAACATTGTAAATTTTTTCTTCATATAACAGTAAACTTTCGATGACCAGTTCTTGGCTACAACAAAATTAACACTCTCCAGAAACATAGCAATTTCGCGTCTGCCAGCCTTCTCACCAGCCTCTGAGGTGTTCTGTGACATGGAAACAACTTGTTGCTCCTACCTGAATGCTGTACTGAGAATCAAACACATTTTAGAAAAAGCGGAAAAGGAACCAAATTAAACAAGACATCTCCACTTTGAAAACTCCATTTTCCATTCAATTCGACAAAAGGATACAAGTAGGTAGTGAGGAAATCCAGTGCTGGGAAACCAGAATAAGCCATACCAAAATTGAAGTCTCGTCTAAACTTCTAACAGACTTCTAATGCTTTATTTCTGGATATGTAGTCCAGTATTCTGTAGCTTATTCCACTCAAAAAAGCCAGAAACAGAAGTAACAGAAGAAAAAAAACACCTTGATAATTGCACAGAAGCCCTATATCATTTTTTCCTGTAGCTTTGTGCTCAGGTAATGAAGTGGGATGACACCACGATGGTTTTCTGCCCGTCACTATTGCTGAGCAACACGTTGTTCTTCTAATGGCTAATGTGCCTGTGTCCCTAAAGAAAGTGAACATAGTGACATTCATTGCAGAAATATATATTTTCTTGAAATTGAGCCATTTTGCTGTCTCTCAGCCTTACAAGCTGTATCATTAGTTATCTTCAAAGCCATAGGATTTAGAGATTTAGGTAACTTGGAGAAACTTGAACTAGAGATGATGCATATTTCAGGGAATTGCCCTCTGTGCTGTTCTCCTCTCGGTAAGCAATACCCATAAAAGTTCTATTTCATGAACTCTCAAGCACATTCCCTCCAGTAGGCTGGAAGATTGAAATCTTCCTAAATACCCAATTCTCAGCCAAAAAAATTATCTTCTGCCTCAAAGTTAAACACAGTAAAAACATGATTTGAAGATGTCGTGAACATTTATGGATATGTCATCAGCTATAGACGCCAAAGGCACTTGGACTTCAGATCAGCTAAACCCAGCTGACAAGGCAGGAAGGCTTGCTTGCTGCCTCCTCTGAAGGCAATCCTCCTGCAGCCTGAAATGATGCTACACAATCAAGCTGCCTATGCAAATTAGCACATCCTAATTGGCAGCAGCTGAGCTTAACTTCCAATGAGCCCATCCAATTGTATAAGTAAATATCTGCTGGGATTGAGCATTGGAGCTAATAGTCTTTGGAGTTTGGGTGGCTTGTTTGTCTCCCCCTGCCCAGAGGGATTCAAGATGGCCTGGAAGTAAAAAACATCAGCTGAATTTGGCTACAAACTATGTTGTCATTAACCTTGATTTTAGAAATGTTTTATTAGAACAGTTCTGAATTCTGATTTACGGGCATATGAGAGAGGACAGCCACGTGGGAGCACTTCATAATTATATTTTGTGAGATATAGTAATGCTTTTCTCAAGAATCACTCATTCTTACACCCAAATTGACTATCTGTCCTTGTTCACAATCTATCTCATTTTTTTCTGAAACAGATTACAGAAAGCAGCAGAATTTCTGTCCTCCATGCAGTAGCCCACAGCGGAGCGTGGCCCAGAGCACATGGTTTCTGTATCCAATGGTACTGCACTGGACAAAGCAATTACTATCATTTGTGGCAACTTCGGCTTCTTAACCTGTATTGACCAGGCATTTGTTAACACCTAGCTCTGAGTGGGATCAGTCTTCACCACAAAACGACAACTGCTTTTTCAAAGTGTCCTAAAATAGGACCTTTTTATGTAAAAAAAAAAAAAAAAAAAAAGCTTTATTTTATGTATTTATATTTGTATCTATGCTCTTTTTTAATATTAAAAAAAAAAAGACTGAAACAATGCAGAATTTTGATTTTACCCATTTTGGCATAACCCTGCAGTGAAGTCTTTGCAAATAAACACACAATTCTAACACAACAGCAGTTACAATGGACCAGAACAAAGTTCTACCAAAGACCCCATTAACTGCCTGTATCACCAGCCAGTAATGGATGCTCACATAAGAGAGAATGAACTGGGCATGAAAACAATAGTACCTCCCCTGAAAACCATTTCATTAGCACAAAGAAACCATTTCTAAAGGCCAACAACCTCATGGTGATTTGGCAGCAGCTAAACGTGCTGACAGTCAAAGTAGTGATGACTCATCTGTGGAAATGTTCATGTGTAACCACATCTTGAGGCCCCCAAACTTTGATTTCTTTCTCCTAGAATACTCTACACACTGTACTCAATTCTTTCCACTATGCAGTATTTCACGGCCCACCCCGGACCCAAAAAGAACCTGTTCCCACGTACTTCCCCACAAGTGGAAGCAAGTTTGCAGTGCTAGGTGGCACTGCATCAATCCCAATAATGTCATCTACACAGCACTTGCAAGCTGAACAGTGAAATGAGTAATTTGTTCTTTCAGGAAGGAATTTCACAGTCAAAAGCTCCCTTTGTTACAAACATTTGCTTTCTGATGCTAAGAATTTGGAATCATGGAAAATTCAGATTGACTGGTCCTTGGAAGAGAAAAATGTCTAATGCAATGCTGGTAAATGGACCGTGGGTATGGGTAGAAACATCTGTTACTTGAGCAACTTGGGCTTTATTTTTCTTTCAACATGGTAATATGAAGCACAAAGGAGAAACAACATCTGGCACAGAATTCAATTGTCAGCAAGACCTTTTGTGACTTGCAAAGGCACTTACACTGTGAATGCAGACAATAAAACTAACAAATATTTTCTGGAGAGAAAACAATGAATGGAAAACAGATTAAGACACAGATATTATTATTTTCTTTTCCTCTTTTTCCCCTTTAGAAAGAAGAATGTCTTTCTCCTTTCATACTCCAAATGCAAACTTTAAACTATTCTGAATATCAAAACATTCCTGATGAATTTGTTTGTGGAAGTAGAGGAGTGTCTCAGTTTAATGAGACAGAGGTGTTTTGCTAAGGAGGATGAGTTACAAAGAAAACCCAAAACTCCTCCCTCTAAGCAATTGTAAATCTGAAATAAAGAGGCTCCAATTGAGAAAATGTGGAGAAAAAGAAAAATAACAGCCCTTTATTAAAGGATATATGTGTATTGGCAGAACAGCAAAAGAACACAAAACCAAAACCCAACCAAACAATAACTCTATACCCAAAAATCCCTTTCAATGGGATATGAACAGTTCTGTTTGTGCCTTTGGTGCAATTCTAACCACAGTCAGCAGGGGGCGCCGTTGGATCGCTGAAGGTGCAGAACCTGCTGTACTCACTCTTGGTCAACAGGGGGCACTGTGGGATCGCTGGAGGTGCAGGGCCTGCTGTGCTACGGGTTGGCCGACAGGAGGCACTGTTGGGGTCTGGTGGTCACCACGTGGAGGCCCTGGTGTGCTGGGGGGCCAAAATGGAGTCCTTCCCTCCCCCTCTCCAAGGGAGAGGGAAAAAAAAGAAAAGAAAATGTTCTTTCCCAAAGGAAAACAAAAAACTCACGCTGTTCACGGCTGGCTCGCGACTTCTCCTGTCTTCGTTGAAGTGACCAAAAAGCAGCTGCCAAAGACACAGGAACCGGGGGAGGGAGAACAAAGGTGTTTCTTTCTCTCTCTTCCCAAAAA
>VXAY01005796.1:325133-337876 GCA_013399855.1 Oxyruncus cristatus | reverse complement strand
CCCCCCCCCACACACCGTGAGGCAGGGAAAAGGGAAAAAATTCACGTTTAATTTAGAACAAGTAAAACCGTGACAAGGAGGCAAATGTCAAATGACAGCTGGCACCTGAAATTTTTTATAGAAAATACCAGTACTATCAGTCTTCTGTTTGTTACTGACCAGATGGTTATTTATGGGGCTTTTGACCTCAATTTCTTTTAAACTGGGAGTAGTAGAGTTGAACAGAATAGAAGATAGGGGTAATTATTTTAAAGAACTGCAATGTAAAACCAGAGCATTACTTTCTTCCAGACTGACATCCACTTCAATACAAACCAAAGGCAAATTGTCTGGCAGGAAATGAGACCATTTCAGCTGCTGATTCCAACTTTTACTTCACATTTTTTATTTCCCCAGGTAGAATATATTAACTGTATAAATCATCACCAAATTTTGCTAGAAATTACCCCAGAGAGTACTCAGTCTATATAGAGAAGTAAAAGATTTATCTTGATATTATTTTGAAACCACATGGAAGTGATATTGTTTAAATGCAACTTCTGTTAAAGGTGGATATTAAATCACCTCCATGCAATAGATATTCAAATAACAGAATATAACTACGTTTTCTCATTTAACAAAGGCAGCATGAAGGTTATAATATTTCTAAGATAATCTTTTCAGACCCACTCACAGCCTGGCGCTTTTAAAAAAGGAGAAAAATTAGTTCAAAATGGATTGTAACAAAGCTCGACAGTGAAGTCTGCCTGGATATCTTATCTGTTTAAGCAAGACAGGAAAAAACTGGTTGTCATAGGTTTAGCCCGTCCTGAACACACACTGCCACTGGAATTACAAATATGAACACTCACACAGCTACAGCTCCGCTAAGACCACACATATTTTTTACTAGAAGGAGATGTTTCTTACGACATTTCACCTTTTCTTTTGACGAATTCCAGACTTCACTGTATCCCCTACAGCCTTATCCCAGAGCCTTTTCAGTTTTATCTACAATGGTATTTTGCTATTTGTTCTGTAAATCCGGCACAGAAGACCTGTTAGCTTCCAGCTCCCTGCAGATGTTACTCTGGATGATCATATTCTTAAAAACACTGATGTTCATTTATACTGATCACACCCATTCTAAAGGAGGCCACAACTGTCATTTCTAGCTCATTCTCAGAGAGGAAGGGCTGAAACGGTTTCAATGGTTTCTTATATCATATCATAGAATCACAGCATGCTTTGGGTTGGAAAGGACCTTAAAGATCGTATTGTTCTATCTCACCTTGCACTAGACCAGGCTGATCAGACCTCCATCCAACCTGGCCTTAAACACTTCCAGGGATGGGGCAGCCACAGTTTCTCTGGGCGACCTGTTCCAGAGCCTCACCACCCTCACAGTAAGGAATTTCTTCCTGATATCTAATCTAAACCTTCCCTCCTTCAGCTTAAAGCCATTCCCTCTTGCCCTATCACTGCGTGCCTTTGCCCCTCTCCACCTTTTTTGTTTAGTTATGAGAATTTAGCATTAAGCCCTTTAAAGATGTATAGAAATGAAAGCTTGATGGACGAAGGCATCAGTGCTGTGCTGCGTGGCCTCTGCACACGTTCTCATGGACCTTTATAGGTCACACACTCCTGTTTTCTGTTTGAAAGCGGCAGTGTACAACAGCATCCAAGGACCACGAAAAATCCCTATGGCATTCCTCTCCTACAGTCTGCCAGATGAGCAGGAATAGGCAGATGTGGGAAAAGTTACCCAGCATTTCACTCACAGAACTGACAGTTCAGACACTCACATCACCTAAGGATGGGATAACACACACTGCCTTTGTCTGTGGAGCAATTTGTTGCAGGAATAGGTGCACTGTAGCTGGAATGGCAATTACAGCAAACACACATCCACTGAAAGAACCTAAGACTGTTACTCTGCTTTATGGGGACTACATTCCCTATGCTGCTAGTGAGAAAAAAAAGGTCTCCTCCAACATGCCATAAAGAAGAGGACACAATATGAGAAGATAATGCCCTGTGTGGCCTATAAATAGGTGCCATTCAAAATTTTGTCAGGATTGGAAAAAACCCTATTGGATGCAAACACAAAATAAGTGGAGGACATGGAATCACAGAGATGCATGGATAAAACCAGGGAAACTTGTTTGTATGACAAGTAATGAAACCAACCTTCAGAGACAGAAAGGATAGACGTGACAGAAACACAACAAGAAAGAGAAAAAAAGAACAGTATAAGACCACAAATTCTTGCTCCCCCATAAAACTGCTGTAGCTAACTTTATCATGTTTACATGGGATGTTGGCTTGTGTTTAAAGGAAGCATTCACTGTACTATATATAGCTGGCAAGAAAAAAGGCTCTCCCCAAAGCTTCTGGGAGCATATGTTTTTCTGAATATATGGAATAAAAGTGGTGATTTGTACCATTAGAATTTATATTCTTTTAAAATGTGCCTGCATGGCTCAATCAGATGTCTTCATTTAAAAATATAATACAGTGTAATTTTATTCAACTTTTTAGAAGTGAAATACAACCCATGAATAACCTCTTTCAAATCTCTGCCATGAGAGCAAGTTCTCTAAATGTTATTCTGAAGCACCAGATAATGACTCCCAGCATCTAAACCCCAAACCACTTGTGAAAATTCAGCCTTTCAAAGTGCTCTATCACTTCCAGCTGCTTGCATCTGCCCAAATGTACTGAATCTCACACACAAAGCCTGTAAATCAAAGGAGGAAAGTGGTGGAAAATGAGAGTAACAGAACTCCAAAAGACAGATTGAAAAATAATTTGCTGCTATTAGGGTCTACTAAATTCAACATATTTTCAAAAACACCACCAGCAACTGAAATTCCTAGACAGCTCTTTCCACAAAAGAAGCCATTTCAGTCTTAAACGTGCCTGACACTTCAAAGTACTTTTTTCCCCTAAAACCTTCCCATAACCACAGTCAAGAATGATTCTCAGAGAAATCTCACAGAAAACACACACCCTCATATGCCACGTTTTAAATATCTTTATATACAGAGCAAGTAGCATAAGACAGCTGAAACTCCATTTCTTTTACACTGAAAAGACAGTATGTTTTACAAGAGAACATAAAATACTTATAGAGCCAGTTCCAGTAACCTGCACACTCCTCATCAGATGCAAAGGGCTCAGTAAAAATTAACATCAGTTTTTGGTAACTTTAAAGACAAATAGCTTAACAAATGGATGAAAGTTCTGATGCTTCATGATTTTAAGTATCACACAACAGACTGGTAAGGACTCGTGAATTTAACAAAGGTTTTTTGAAATGTTACAGCTAAAGGAACTATTGGTTCCTTTTCTTTAAAATTCCTTTCTAGCCTTCTTTCTTATTTGGAATGAGAGAAAATGGGATGGCAGCATTTTTTTCACTCCCTTTTGTTAGATTTCTTTTAAACAAATATGCAACTGAGATAAAGCTCATATGCAAGTGCAATCACTAACCAAGTCATCAGAACTGGACTGTTCACCTTTCATCTCTAAAACATTTGTTTGTCCATCCCCAGAGCTAAAACTCACTTGCTCCATGTGGCAATAGTAGCAGTATCCTCATCCTTGGCCACTGGAGAACAACCTCATTCACACATTAGAGTTCAGCATGCCTCTCCCTACAACCAAACTGTACAACCCGTTTTGTACATCTTTTCAGATTTTCAGTGGAACTTCATCTTGGACTTCAGTCGAAGCAAAACCTCAAACACAAGAAAATGCAAGACTGGAAACAGCTTTTTAAGATAAGTATCTTCATAGATCTAATTTTAAAAACCTTAATTGTACCATTTATTAGCCCAAATTAATTAGTCATTTTAATTACATAACTGTCTTCAGGTGGGAGGCACGTATTCCCATTATCTAGATAAATTATACACATGGCCTAGTTTTCCCTTTATTTTTAATTTCCCTATATTTTGTCAGATCTGGCACAATGCTTTGAAGCACAGATAAACACAGGAAATAAAACCACAGTTTCATTGAAACCAGCAAATTCGCTAAAAAACTCAATGGGAATAAGACTTCAGTTTAAGGGCAGGCCTTGAACTGAGAACAAATTAAAACCACAGAGAGGTTTAAGCCTAAACTAAGTTGAAAACAAAACAGAATATTTTTTAAATGACCAACCTCCTTTTAAAATATACCACAGGACTCTGCCAGACCTCACTGCTATAGCTCCTGGGCCTCTATATACAGTGTGTGCAGATGAGCACAGTATCTCTTTCAAATGCTCATTCCCAGTTAGAAACGGGAGCATTTCACTCACAAAAGATGATTGGTGAGGCGAGGAGCTTTTATGGTGGGATTCGTAATAAAAAAATTAGTGTCTTGCCTATGTAAACTAGACAGTAAGGTCAAAGTAATCTAGACTAAGAGGTGAAGAGAAAGTTCCAAGACAAATGGTGCAGCCAATATGTGAGAAGAAGATTTTCACTTGAAACTCTGAGGGTAACGCTGATGTAAAAATTGACTTTCAGAGTTATTTCATAGAAACAGATGTGGTCCTCAAGACTGTGCTACTGGAGGGAAGGATAAATATTTTCAGGGATCTTTGACTGACAGAAAATGGAGAAATCATTTTTCATGCAGATAGAAGTGTTCAGATGGGAGGTATCTGGAAAGCTGAAATGGTTGAGGGATGAAGTGTGTGCTAAAACAGTTGGAAAAGCGAGGTCTTCTCCAGGAGTTGGCTAAGAAAGCATGTGTTAGGATGATAGTTCCTGGGAGTATGCCAAGAAAGAAAGGGTTTCCTCAAAGATATAATACTACTGTTCAAGTGTTCAAGCCTAGCCTGGATGGAGCTTTGAGCAACCTGGTCTCATGGAAGGTGTCCCGGTTCATGGCAGGGTGGTTGGAATGAGATGGTCTTTAAGGTCCCTTCCAACCCAAACCATTCCACGATTCTACAACTAAACATTTTACGTAATACTGAACTCAAAGCATTACTACCCAATTGGTTTTGAAAAAAGTTCACATACTTAAGCTTAAAGATTTTGTCCTCTTCTCATGCTCTCTGACCC
The DNA here is from genome assembly GCA_013399855.1 of Oxyruncus cristatus. Taxonomy (NCBI): domain Eukaryota; kingdom Metazoa; phylum Chordata; class Aves; order Passeriformes; family Cotingidae; genus Oxyruncus; species Oxyruncus cristatus. The sequence continues at coordinate 332,834 of VXAY01005796.1, read as the reverse complement.
CCATATTACCTGGACTGTTGATACTTAGTAGATGAGGCATCCTTTTCTCGACTCTCTCTTTTTCAATACAAGCCAAGAGAGATACATAAAAGGTAAACTTGATCTTGTCAGGTTGTGTCTTACCCTTGCTAACATTAAAAAAATAGAGAAGTCCTGTCTACAAGGAAAAAGATGAATGGCATCAAACTAAGCCTAAAATGTCAACATGAAACATGAAATTAACTTCTTTTTCACACAACTTTGACCATGTCAACATTTGCAAAACTTGCTGTTTCGAATAAAAAAAAAAGGATTAGAGCCACAAGATAGACCACTAAATTCCTTCCCTTGCAATCTGCTTCTCTGGCAGGATCTCAGGCTTCAAGTGTCTATGTGGGCAATACAAACAAGCTCCTACAGGGAGGGGGAAGCCCACATTACACTGTAGAATATGATAAGAAAATATTTTTTATTTAGCTTCAAATGTAAGGCAGATAAATATTTACACGATGAACTCAGAACAATTAGCACAAGACTTGTGGAAATTTTGTAAATTCAAAGTTACAGTTGTCACCCTGGACAAGGAATTCCTGAAGTGGAGGCAAATTAGGAGAGTCTTCTCACTCTCCATTAGCAGATTTCATCGTGTGCTTATTGTGCATTTGCTTTAAGTCTCAGATTTACTCTAAGAGCTAAACTACTGCTTTATTCAGACTTTATTCAGCCTCTAAAATCCTATTCAACCATATACATATGCAGCCAAACATCTAATTATATTTTGCCATACAAAGTAGAATGAAATAAACACTCGCTTTAAATGTCATTATCTTAATTATGGTAATGGCTTCAGGAGAAACCCACAGAATTATGGCTGATGATATTAGTCTGCTTAGTCTTAGAAAATAATACACACCCAACAGCTACATAAATCTAATAATTACAAGAAACAGCAAAGCAGAAAGGTAACTATTGCTGAAACCACGCTAACAATTCAGTGAATGCTGCTAAAATCAGTGGATAAAGATGCCCTTTTTTTCAAAGGAATTAGAGTTCAGCCTAGCTTTTCAAGTTTAGCCAAAAGAAGAGTTCTTCCTTTTATCATGATAATACCAATGTTAGTTTTCCTGCTCGTAACACACTCCCTGCCTGATTGGGATAGCTCATTACCGAATGAAGCAGATTCCGAGAATAGAAATTCAGAAATACTTTCCAAAAGCTTTCCAGCCTGTAGGCAACAGGCTGCACTCCACCATGAAAGATGATGGAGAAGGAAACAAAAACGTGAGAGATGGGAAAATCTGGTGCAGTGATAAACATAAAGGATCCATGACTAGAGGAAAGAGAAGGGAAAAAGAGATTTAGGAATGCCTTTACTCTGTGTTGATGCTCTTGCTTTACCCCTAATCTAGTGCCATTATGCCGTTCCTCTGGCAGATTTCCCTTTGGGATAACAAAGTATAAACACCACGAATGATGCAACCACACCTCGCTGATTTTAGTTTAAGACTTTATTTCTTTCTTTTTAAGAACTGCCACAGAATAGGCTGCAGAAATAGGTCTTAACAAATTAGTTTCAGTTCACTTTAAGTTCATGGTGGTTTCTTTGGTGCTTTGTACTGTGAGGGCCACACACTGAACAACTGGGGCATGTCCATCCCAGTTGTCCCATATCTACTGAGTAAACCTGATTTCTTCAGAGGAACAGTACAGTTCATGCAAAACTCCCTTGAGGGTGTGCTGTTATTGGGGACTAATGAAAAGATGCAGATGTGGCTCTTGCTAGTAAAAGGAAAAGGAAAATCATAATGTACAAATGGATGTCACATTTCAGAGAAAGACATCAGTAGCTCTCATGCCATGCAGCTTTCTGAATCTGACAGAATCACCACCTCTCTGTAAATACCTTGATTTCAGTGTCACCTGCAGCTGCTAAATGCCTGCTTAGGCACAACAGCTGCTAAATAAAGCTAAAAATTGGAGCGTTTTGTTTACACAATAATGAATATCCACGAAAAACACACTTCTTCCTTCTCTTCCTTCTAAGGACTTAAACTGAAACGCAGAAAGCAGACTAGACTGTGCCTCATATAGTTAAAGATGAGATTTTATGCTTCCAGCAACAAATCTCAGTCTGTTGTTCGCAGAATAAAGAACAGCTGTTTATCTACAAGGTGTATTTTCTGGATTGCCAGGGATATTATGTATAGTATACTCCAGCAAAGAACAAGGAGATACAGTCTTCCCACCATCTGAGAACCTCCCCCTGGTGTCATTCAAAAATAGGTTACACAAAGGGGGTGCTGAGGGCAAAGCCCGTGATAATAATGCACAGGGAGAAACCCCTTCAGTTATCAACAGCCTGTCTGGCCCTGACAACAGTCGTTGCTGCAGTACTTCGGAGGTCACTGGAACGGGCAAGGCTCACTTAAGAAATATTGTGTGAACACACACACACACACACAAAAGCCCTGAATTTAACAGCCTCATTATAAGAGACAGCAGATGGATGCAGGAAGATGTCAACTACTTTGCAAGTATTATGCCAAAGGATATTTTAAGGAAGGACTTCAAGGGTTTAACAAATTTTAACAAATGTTTTCAGGGAGAACAAGGGGAATAACTCACAGGGTGCACAAAAGGTCTTATCTCAGAATAAACTGAGAGGCTGGCCCAGCTGAGGAGGTGACTTCCCAGTGTGGAATCATAACGAAAAAAGGCCACAGAAGGAAACACATCCATCTGTTGTGCTACAAAAAGGCAGTACAATAAAAAAAGAGGAGTAAAATGGGCAAGGCAAGAGATAAGGATGTGACCTTTACAGTAGCATCCCAAAGAGATAAGAAGAGGCCGCAATTGAATTTGTGAAATCCAAAATAAAAAAAAAAATATATATAGCCAGAAAGAAAATGTGAGATGATGTTTGGACTGGAGTTTCAGCTCTGTGGCCAGCTGAGGGGCAGCATTTTAGATTTAAGTGACCAGTGAAGGAGACGGAGGGAATTATTTTGGGAAATGTGACTGTTTAGGAGCTAAGGCAAGAATTGAGAAACAGTAAACCTCGTGCTTGGGTAAGAGAGCTCACCCTCACTTCTGTATGTGGTTTAAACAGGTTTCTGAATAACAGACAGAAATCACCCAACCTCAAAACAGTAGAAAACTGCTGCTCCCTCTCCCTCAAAAACTAATTGGCCTGACAGCACTGGTGCAGCTTTCTGACTATATAGAATTCTAATACTTTATTGCTAGGAGAAATGGTTCCCTGAAAGAAACTCCCTGAATGCATTAAGCCTTATGTGTTTCGGTCATAAAGATGAACAAAGACCATGAGGGGAGAGCGATGTATTTTAGGCAATTAGACACAAGATGACATAGCTGTCATTGCTCATTGACTGCCTTTGACAATATCTACTGCAAATGGCACAGATCCCCAAGGAAGTCTCTCAAAAGCTCACAGTATTTAATCTGCAGGCATTTTAATTAGAAATAAAAAGTGATATTTTCTTCAAACAGTCTGAGAACAGGATGAACAACAACAATTCAGACAGCCTTAAAGAACTGGAGCATAAGGCTGTCAACAGGTGATACACTTTGTGCACGCTCACAAGCCATGTACATAGCTTGAATTTCAGCAGACTGAACGGAAAAATCAGAAATATGCTTTTAATGGCATGAGAAAGGCGTGTTGTTTGATTCATTCTCCAAAGAATCTGAATATCTTGTTTAGGTCAGAAACAAAAAACAGAGCGGGGGGGGAAATTAATATCAAAACCCCCAAACAACAAGAAAAAAACCCTTGTTCCAGGACATGTCTAGAACAAAAGGTCCTGTCTGGCATATGTTATAGCGTGTTATTGAACAGAAACACACTGTGCCTACATGCTGCTAACACAGATGACCCTACCACCAATTTTGGAGTAATTTCGCCATCCCGTGGAAGAGCTCTGAGAAATCAGCTTTGAGCAAACATGTAACAGGAGGGGAGGACGGAACCAACAGAGAAAGCTCTAACCTATTGCACTTGGCATTCAGCAAGTGGGTTTTCTAGGCTGAAAACGAAACAAGCCCTCATCTTCCTCCTCCCACACCAGCAGCCACAGCCCAGCACACTGGTGTTCATGATGCAGAGCACGTGCCGTGGGTGTTCAGCCACGGCCCTGCTCTTTCCTCAGTCAGCCCTTGTGCCTGCAGAAATCAGCTGCCATGATTTTAAAGAGGGATGTACTGATTGCGGTCCATTTCCACACTGATCCAGGTTTTGCTTTATCCAGGCTACTCCATCCTTCTACACCTGGAGAGCCCAGTGTTGATTGTCTGAGGTGGATTCTCACAGCTTCAACAGCAGCTCGTCATTGCCAGCCCAGCAGCAAGTAAAGAGGGTGCTTGCTGCTCTGCCATACTGAGGCATTGGCCCTTCATCATTAGTTGCAGCTTTCCTCCCCATTTTGTAACAAATTTCAGACAAATCCTGAATTCCGTATCAAGCAGAGATGCAATTCACAAAAGTCACTGTGTTTATTTCAGCTGTGCCTTCTCTAGGAGAGGAAATTCCTCACTTCTGAACAAGCAAACACCAAGTCACTGCCAGTGTCTGGGTTTTGGAAGTAAACATGAATGCAAACAGAGGGGTATTGTCCCACTGATTTGGCATCACATTTCCATCTGGGATCAACTGTGCACTTCAAGATGAACCAAGGGAACCATGTAGTTTTCATAAACAGGGGATTTTCAATAAAGCCACATGGCGGTTGCTCCTTCTGTGGTTTAGGACTCCAAGATACAATGTCTGACATAGGCTTTTAACAGTCAAGCAATACTTTCATAACTTAAATATTGAGAAAGTGGGGCATGTGGATAAGCCAAAGTCCAAGCAGGTGAGAAGCTTTGTGGTAGGCTGTAACTTAAATTTAAAAACGACCAGGTTGTTCCCATAACAGGCCCAGGTGTAAAATTTTTGCAGACTCCACTTCCAGCTTATCAGAATATTAATTTCTAACAGAAAAGCACTGCAGAGGGGGATGAAGGCTGAACAGCAGAATTGCAGGCACACCAGAAATCTTTGGGATTCATTTTTGCCTTAAGCCCAGTAGAGTTTCTGCTTCTTCAACAATTTTCGGTCACCACTCTATGCTGTGTTTCTCAGCAGCATAGGCCTCAAGATTTTTACTCTGGAGAAATCTTGCACAGATTGCTCGTACCAGTCCAGCCACAGGCTGAGCAATCTGTTCTGGGTTTTTGTTTTGTTTGGCTTTTTTCTTTCTTGGCTTTACCGCAATGAGCTCTTTAAAGGTACCACAAGCTGTTTCCTTCTACACCAGAAAACAAAAAATTGCCCTGAAATTTTAAGTTCACCCTTTGAACTTTAAGTTTCCCACCAAGAAGTACATGCTCTAAGTGGATGTTTAGCTAAGCAGAAATAGAGTAGCAAACAGAGACTGCTACCAGCAATTTGAGCATTTATCATTTTTGACACAATAACTTGCAGAACTTACAGCCATACAGGAATATAATTTTGATAATAAATTGCACCATGAATTCCTAAAAACATCTTTTCCCCTGTAATAGACCCCTGACATTTTAGCAGTCTTAGGAACTTGCATCAGGAATCTTCATGCAATCCAATGGCAAGTATGCTTAGCTCCTGTGTTTTCTTAGATCTGCCAACACAAGTCTGGTAGTTTCTTGGTACTGCTGAGGGGTCAACAAAAAGGTTTGCCCTCCTGTAGCAGTCAAAATCACCGGCCCACTGCATGACATGGGATGGAGAGAACTTCCTATTCATTCCCATAGGAGAGAAATAAAAAAGCTGTCAAAAACTGCCTAAGAGGCTTCAAGAAAAGAAAACCTGAAACTTGGTGCATCCCGGTTTTCTAACAGACACAGCACTAATGAGAGAGGAAAGGATTTTGGCCAATGGTTTGTCCAAATCTATACTATTTTTCCATTTTACAGACAAGAATGATGCTCTCATTTAGAAACACCAACAAATTTGAGTCAGAAAGGACCTGAGCCTGCTGGCATAACTGCCCCACACATTGACCATGAACCTTCTCCTGTCACCATCTGTTGTCTCTCGGGACTCAGCTCTTAACACATGGTCCCAGAATCATTTTTCATGCCCAATAAAATGCAAATTGTTGTTTTCAGAGATCACCTGCTCATAAAATGTAAGGATGAAAAACTAGGTAGCAAGACAACAATCAACATTTCTGAGTGTAGATAGATGGCTTGTTCCTAATCCCATGTACTTTAGGACAATCTAACACTGATCTGTGTCAAAAGTAGGAAGGAAGCTGTTCCAGTTTTGTTGACAACAAGCACGAACTGGTTTTCCATAGAATAGTTTGGACTGGAAGGGGCCTTAAAGACAACCTACTTCCAACCCCCTGCCATGGGCACGAACACCTTCTACCAAACCAGGTTGCTCAAAGGCCTGGCCTTCAGTTTTTAATGTAGAACCACAGGAAAAAAAAGAGAGTTGTCTACTACATTAAACTTCAGATAACAACATGTGCTCATCAGGCATCTTCAAAGACACAAATAACACTCTTTTCTAATTCTTTATTTGTTTATTGATACATCTTTGAGCGTACAGCTAAGCACTTTTCATGCCATATGTTGTAAATGGGACATTACCTCACAAGACAAAATATGTTTCTTTCTCTCCTGTAAGAGGGAACAGCCAGTGACTGACCATGATTCCAGATCAGATGAATAAGTTATAAAGCCTTGCACAAAGGGGTTTTCCTGGTGGGGTTTTTTTGGGTGGCTTTTTATTATTTTTGTTCCCTCCTTGAGGCACAAAAAATATATGTTTTTAATGGAAATTAAATGAAAGTGAACATGTATCTAATAATGAGAGAGAGCAGAGGGAGAAATTCAAATACTTCAAAACCCATTTTGTTATCTCCAAAATGTTTGGAATTTGTTTTATCTGCATGACAGAACCTGAAGCTGTTCTAAGTTCCCCTATCCCTAACTTCAATTGTTAGCTCACTAAATATTTTCCCAGAAGGAATATGAATTAAATATTAAAGAAAAAATTCCACTAAATACAGCCTAGAGAAAGCAGGTGCAGCTCTTAGAGAAGTGCCTGGCCCCAATTCAACTCGATGGCGTAAATTACATCTCTGACATCCATGTTGTTAGCATTAAGAGTAAATTACAAGCAATTCTACGAAATTTAAAAAGTTATGCTGATGTGAAAATACGATAAGAGAAGGAAGAGGTGGGAGTGGGGAAAGAATGATGAGAAAAAGTGAGTGAGCGTGGCAGAGTAATCTGATGTATATGAACAAACAAAACCAGTATGAGTTACAGGCTCCATTAATTCCTTTCCTCCCTATATTTACTTTTTTGCCTAGAGGGAATATAACATAAAGGAGAATTCCTTGCTTCTACTACCCAAAACAAAATTTCCAGAACCAACATGAGTCTGGAGACTTCAGTAATTGGACCCATACATCACAACGGGTTGTCAAAACAAACTTTTATTCTGCTTTTCAGAGCTGGTTGTTTCAGAAGTGAAGACCTCGGAAGGGACCGATGCTAAACAGAGCTGAATGCCCCCTACAAGGTGCTAAGTGCCTCGAATGTCCATTAAACAAGTGCGAATTGAGAGCAGTCAGCAATTAACAAGAGATGCTAAAACGCTTTGGAACACCAGCTACAGATTTGTCAGATCCTGAATGTTTTCTGTTGTTGGTAGTTTGGTTTGGTTCCCCC
>VXAY01005796.1:121706-325048 GCA_013399855.1 Oxyruncus cristatus | reverse complement strand
TTAACAAGGTCTGCATGATGCTACTTTCATCCGTGTTCTTTAGAGGTGAAGGCAGCACTGGAAGTAATCCCCTGTGGTTTAGTTCTAACGGTGAGCAGGAGCAGGGCTCCCCTTCCGTCACCGCCGACCGGCACCACGGGAACTCAGCAGCTGAAGGAGAATTGGGAACCTCTGTTCTCCCCAGCACCATTATTTGGCCTTCTAGAGGAGCGAGGGCTCCCACCGAGCTCAGGTACATTTCTTGGCTCCCAAATTCCAGTGGGTGCATAAGACATCCTGCAGGAACTAAGGGCACCCTCCATGCTGAAAATGGCACCTGCGACAAGCGCCCACCCTTTCCCTGCACAAGTGAGAGGTGACCTGCTGCCTCCATCCATCAGTTCCAGGCTGAGACAAACTTCATTTGAAGACATTCGGGACATACCCATCCTATTTACACAACGGCAAACAGCATGGGAAGGGTGATCTGCATTAAAACCCAGATATTTAGGCACATCCGGCAAGGGAGTAAGTCCCCTATTTGTGACATGGGACAACTTACATTGCTGGATGGTGATTGCTACCGGTCCAAACATAAAAATCATCAAACAAATTTACTATAATCTGACATTTACAACTGCCTGGCTATGATGGAGTGGGGGCTTTTTCCAAGGAAATGCAGAAACTGACATTGGCTGTGGTGGGTGGCATAATGCAGGGCACTTTCATCGTGTATGATCACAGCTTGTCACATTAACAGAAGTACTTATTTCAATTTCCATGGTTTGGAGAAGCCAAAGGGAAACTTGCAGCTGATCTAAAACCATGAAGCAGCCTGAGTAGCTTTAGAGCAGGCACAGTATTTTCAGAAAGCAAGTACAAGTGTTTTCTGTGAATAGAAAAAATACTGTTGTGACATGACAGACCTGATCTTTAATTGCCTCTGTTCAGTTCATGAGCATTTGTCTGACATAACGAACATCAGGAATAAAGCAAAGAGCATTCTGAAACAAGGTGTAGACACAAAAACTACTTCAGTGTCAATAAATGGACTCTGAACAATTTCTTGCCCACTGCTATTACAGCAATCAATTAGACATTTCCTGTAGGATGCTGTATTACACAAAACAAACACAGCAGCAGTCAGGCTCACTAAAAGAAGACCTTTTAAAAAAAAGAAGTGACACAACGCATTCCCTGAAAAGCCAGGAGGAGGAGGGAGAAGGAAGAGAAAGGAAGGCGGGGGGAAGGGGGGAGGGGGGAAGAGAAGAGAATGATCTCTCTTCAATTTGACACCTTATTAACATGAAGTTAGATCTAAGGAAAATGTAGGATGGGATGATTTCAGCATGTGATTCCAAATCCTAAACTGCCTGATATAACATGATGGGGCATTGGAAATATCCCTTTCTAAAACATTGGTTCTAATTAATTGGCCTCCATTTAGTGCTTGCCAACACAAAGCTTTGTTAAATCTTTTCCCCTCTTCAAAGATCTGTCAAGGAACAGACATCTGCTCTTATAGAATCATAGAATCATAGAATCAGACAGGTTGGAAAGGACCTCTGAGGTCATCAAGTCCAACCCTTGATCCAACACCACCGCGGTTACTAGACTATGGCACTAAGTGCCACATCCAGCCTCATCTTGAAAACCTCCAGGGATGGAGAATCCACCACTTCCCTGGGCAGCCCATTCCAATGGCTGATTACTCTCTCTTATGTTTTTGTTTCTCCAGAAACTATCTGACTTAGGGTAGACAATGGGAACTGGTGAGACAAGTGCAAAAATAATTGGGACCCGCATGATCTCTGATGGTATGAACATCCCAAACCACAACCCAGCCTTTAATAACGTAAACTGCAAGACTTTGGGAGGCTGAGACCATCTCCTAGGACACACCCTGGCACTCAATCGTAACCATTTCAGTGACAAGCACCTCTGGGAATGTCTGTATTCAGGAGGGGTATGAACATGAGCCTTCTTGAGATTGAGAGTGACATGAGGCAAGTGCGAACTTGCAAAGAGAAAAGATGGTGCAAACAGAGAGAAGCTGAACAGGATGTAATGGGAACAGGCTCATAATGCTTGACTGTCTTAATAAAAATACATGCCAGAAAAAGGATTTGTTAAAACAAAGACATTGAACATTCATTGTAAGGTTGGAACTAGATCATCTTTTATAGAATTATATTCTTTGATAGCCAGGTTTTAAATAGCCAGAATGTAATCGTGTACAACACATCAACCCTACTGGTTTACCTATGATGCTCTATTCAAAGTCCTAAAGTGCGTTTAAAAATCTTTATCTACTAAAAACAATTCCCTGATTCTCTTTAAGTCAGAATGTGGCACCTGGCATCACACCTGTAAAGGTGATTACACCTGTAACAGGCCCACGAATCCTTGGAAAGGAATGTACAGCTCTGCAGTACCAGGAGTACAGCTTGGCTGTCTTACTCCTTTCTCCGCCACAGCTAAGTGAGGATAGGCACAGCTCTCTAAACTTATGTTATCAGATTAAATTAAAGCTCTAGAGGGCAATTCAGCAGCCAGATTCTGGGCTAAGCAGTTGGAGACAGACAGATGATGGGAAAAAAAAAGGCCCTGACCTCACTGCCTGACTTTCTCCTCTGACCCAAACTAGGATGGGGAGAGTTCTGATAAATGAAATAAAAAAGAGAGAGAAATAATCTAGCTGTATGGACTTAAAAAATGTATTTTGCAGAGTGCTCAGTCTGCTTTACACTGGCCTTGAGGAGTGGGAGCTGAAAAAGCAGGAAGGATTTGTAGGAGTAAACACAGTGCAGTGCTGTGGAAGAGGAGGAGGTGTTCTGCAAACCTGATGGTGTTACCTGTGGTTATAAGGATAACTACTAAGCAGCTGCCTAAACAGTGGATCATATCCTATCTCAGCCACAATGCAGCACAAGAAAGAAAACCTCTCTCAGACTCCAGAGATGAACTCACATAAGTGAGAGCACAAACCCCATTTTTTCCTCTGTGATTTGTTTTTAATTACCATAAAGGCAGGCTACATACAGATGTGTGAAAATAAAATCCAGGTATAAGATACACTGAATGCAGGATGAATGTCTGGAACCCTCCACATGCTGAGTTTGTTTATGACAAGTAGAATAAGAAAAAAGCATTTTTAGCAATTGCTGCCATACCTACGTCAATCAGAGACTGCACTTATTGTCATGGGGCAAGTGTCCTCATATCAGCATGGCAGACATGAATTATGACCACACATGTACACCAGAAGCACAAACTGGTATAGAGTTACTGAAATTACACTGTTAATAAGGGGTTCTACAGCACAGGATGCTATTAGGCAAGAAAATAAAAATAATGAAGGTTAAGAAGTAGACCCTGACCTAAGGAAGCTGCTGACACCGTTCCCATTGGAGTAAGCAGAGCTGGAGTCGGCCTACAATCCCTGCTGCAGACAGCTTTTGCATTTTTATTCTCAGCAACAGCAGAGAGAGAGAGCAGCATAACAATAGTTAGACAGTCAGATGAGTTGAATGCAAAATATGTCTGCATAAACCATGGGAACCTAAATAGACTGAACTCGCAATTTTAGGAGTACTAGTATTTTATAAATCTTTTGGGCGAGTCAAGCTCAGTGGGTGTATTTTACCTCCTAAGCAAGGAAAGATAAGTACCGGATTATGATGATAGAAGAGATTTTCAATTCACTTAAGTTCTTCATGTGATAAGGTTAAAGAAAGAGTTCAATTACGGTGCAACATTCAAGTTAACATGGAGATAACAATGGGCAGGTACTTGTTACCTGATTAGCTGAACAAAAGAAAAGTGAGTATTTGCAAAGGGGGAAAAAAAGGATTTGGTAAAAAACAATTAATCTTGAATACCTACTCAAGCATAGATGACACTCGATAAGCTCAGTCATTAGAATTGCAGAAAGCATTCTTTTTTAAGGAATTTACTTCATTGGGATTTCTAGACTCACAAATTCCTTATTCTCCCTTTCCCTTAAAAGAAATTTGAGATTTTTCACAACAATCTGCTCAGTAATGAGAATTTAATGAGTTAACATTATTTGTTTCTCTGAGACGCGCACGTAAAGTGAAGGAGAGCAGCGAGTATAACATAGAAAATAACTTATAAATTCCTTTGCATGTTACCTGTCAGTCTTTTCACTTTGATTAGTAGGAAGAAAGAAAACGTAATTAATTCTCACAATCTATACCTGCATATAAATGACACATTGCCTAGGGCAGATAAAGAAAGAATTTACTGGGGTTGCTCATATTTCTCTGATCATGCAAAAAGCAAATGTCTCTTTTCAGCATAGCCAAGCAGCAGTGAAACGGAGTAATTACTACTATTTATCACAAAAAATAGAAATGCCTCTTACATAGAATTACGTTGTTCCTAATGAATAGTAGTTTCATTTTTCAAATAAGTGCAGGAGTGTGTCCCATTCTTCTGGGTATTTAAGGAAATGTATGTCATGTGCAAACAAACCTATTCTTGATAAATATGGTTCTACAGGTAAAGGTTATTTCTAGGAAAATGTTTTACTCAAAGTATTGTCTCTGCCACTGTAAACCAGAATGGGAGATAATACTGAGTACGCAGTATAATTTAAGCTTTTAACTGAGAGGAATGCTACAAAGCCACCAGAGTAGCCTACAATCTCCCAATAAAGCATGGAATGCTGTGCTGCCACTCCAGTACTCGGGTTCATGCAGAGCTCAACATATTCCAGTTACAAGTTGCCTTCTTAAAATGGGATGCTCTTGTCAGGTGACTTAATGTCAGGTGACTTAAAGCTCAATCAGGCAGAGCTGGAGAGCAGGCAACTGTGCCAATTATTGGGTTATTATCAGAGAGAAAATCTTGTGTGTCCTCTTTACAGTGAGCAATATTCACCACTGCCTGGGTAGGCTTTTGTCAGGCTTAAAACTTCTTACAAATTTCCAGCATTCACTGACAACAGTCTTACTCCTCTTCTTAAAAAGCAGGACAATGAAATTCTAGCATCAGTCATCACCCAGAACATTTGTTAAAATGACAATTTCAGGAACTGCTGTTTCTGGGGGTAACACCAAAGAACATAATTTCTGAAACAATCAGAATTTTCCACACTCTACGCTTCGTGCGTTGGAGTGCTGCCTTGCAGAAACTCAGGAGTCTTTGACTACTTACCAGCCATTAAAACTTTCACTTCTTTGTGTTCATCTCTATTTTCTAAATTTTGGGGTAGAACAATAAGGATAGAATATCAATAACATTTAGTGTTGCTCCCCTTCAGCAGCAATGGAAAACCAGCTAATAAAAGGTCACTTCTAATGGCTTGATTTTGCAGAAATTTCCTCAAGGTCAGTGGCCTTATACTGATGTAAAACATCTTCAATATTAAGGATCACTCCTGAATAAATACCTGGAAAGCCATTCCAGCTCAGGTGATATGATAATCAGCTGAAATTTATTTGATATTAGTTCTTGGTGCTGCTACGGGTGCCCGTGACAGGATCTGCTGAGCTAACCCTGCACACAAAATTAACTGATAATTCCAAACATGGGTAGGATAGAGAGCTAACTGGAAAGTCCCCTAGCATTAAATAATTCCCATCTGTCTTCAAAAGCATGGTATCAATCACAGCGACTGCCACACTGGCCTTCCTTTTCTGGCATTCTCCAAAGAGGAAATGGGAAAAGTACAGAACGTATAAATCATTTTGATATAAAAAGAAAGTGCTTAGGCAGCCATGTAATGAATCCCAAGCACTGTCATCTAGGTTAAAGGCCATGAAAAGTTTTGTAAGGTCTTGAGTACAAACAGCACAGAATAATGGAAAACTGGTTTACAGCTTCACAGAGCAATATGAAACTCTATCTTAAACAAAAACACGAGCTAAAATATAAATAAACCCATAAACCAGTAACTAAGGTACGATAAGGACTGAGCTGCATGTCTTACTCTGAACCTCATTTTGGTTTTCATGTTTTAGCAGCAAATATTGGATTGCCCCTTAGACTAGCCATTTGTGATTATTTCCATATTTTGAAAAATGCCTGGGTTGTTTTCAAACAGTGTTTCTTGCTTTCCCACTTTTTAGAAAGCAGGAACTCAAGCATTCAGCGGATCTCGGAATCCAAAGGTGATGCTATCTCACACAGTGCAGGACTGCAGGTTAGCATTAATCATGGAAACTGTACAGAACAATTATCAGATAAAGAATGAAACAGCTTGTGCCTTGTTCAGAACAAAAGCATGCTCCTCCCTGCTAATAAAATAAAAACCAGGTAGGGCTGCTTTTAGAAACGGACAGGTTTTCTCCATCCTACTCAACACATGCCACCCTGGACAACTTCTGAGTCATGTCAGCAAATGTTCGCTGCGGACTCTGCACCCTTCTGTGTCTGCCATTGCATCCTGATTATTTCTGTTTGTGGTTTCTACACTTATGTTTATCTGGAACCAGCACCTCTTAATGTGAACTTAGAGATGACAGATACACTTAAATACACATGTCCTTGAAGCAAAAAAAAAAAAAAAAAAAAAAAAAAAAAAAAAAAAAAAAAAAAAAAAAAAATTAAAAAAACCGTTTTGTTTGATGCTTTTGTGAAGAAAAAGAGCTGATGTGAAATGAGGTTCTGAAGAGATATGCAGATTCGAGGTGGGTCATGCCCTCCCATCCACAGCCCTCCTGCTATTGCTGCCCCTAGGGACTGAAGAAATGGTCATCCTCATCTGCCCAGTCTGGTGGTTTATCCTGTTTGCATCAAGCCATATGGCAGGAGGGGTGGTAGAGATGATCTTTAAGGTCCCTTCCAACCAAAACCATTCTATGATAATGAGATCTATTCTTATATTTGCACCTATGATGTCCTCCGTAAAAATGGTTTGATACTTGCCAACAAAATTAAAATATTTAAGTTCAAATATTAGAAATAAAGTAACACAAAAGAATATTTTTGGGTGTTGGCTTTCAGGACCCTTGGAAGATTCCATGGCCAAAGGATGACACAAACAATAGACAATAAGCATGAACATATTAAGGAAAGCATTCCAAAAGATACAAGAATTTGACTTTATGTAAAATTATCATGAGAGTAAGTACTGCTTAATTTAAATGTAATATAACAATGCTGATTTCTAATATACTTTTCATCAAGCTGATAAATACTCATGTTACTTTAACACTGTCACACGGAGATGAATGAACATGACATACGGCTCACCAAGATACAGTCTGAGCATTAACTGTATGCATTAGAGAAAGGGCATTCAACTATGACTGTATAATGCTCACCTCCATTTAGTGTGGTTTAAGAAGAGATAGGCAAAGAACCAAGGATATTTAATAACAACATTAACAAGAGCAAGAAATTTTATTTCTGTTTTCTGCCACCTAGCAGCCAGTTCTATATTTGAGAAGTTATAAAGATTCCTGTCTAATCTGCGGACATTGGTGGAGCACTCACAGACCTGCAGATTACTCACATTAGCTTGTAAAGCTTACATTGTCATCAGTTCTACTGAAATTATAGATATTTTGATGTACCTACTATTCTCCTCTGATTCCTCCCTCTAGGATTTTCAGTGATTGACCTTTAGCATATTCAAGTATACTTTCATAGTATACTAAGTGGATTTCACCAGCACTTTGGGAACTTCCTTCCTCCTTTGCCAAACAAGTGAAAATAGACTTAAACGTTTCTGCTACTGACACAATGACATTCAAGTGGGACAATCTTATTCAGTTCTCAGGATTCAAAACCAAGATAACACCAGTAATGAGGGATTAAAAATTGAACTACACTGGAATCTTAGAATATCCTAAGTTGGATAGTTGTTGGATGGACAGATCCCTGAGACCTGTGGGATAAATAATACAGAAAGTCCCACCCCGCACTAAGTTATGGAAGTCTCCAACTCCATGATGCAAAGATTGACTGAAATAAATTTACTCTACAAGATCACACGACTCAAAAATTGTTTTGATGGATTAACAGTCCTACAGAAGGCATTAAGACGTATTAGGAATTATCTGTGTTTTCACCTTCATTCCTAATAATTCAAGCTATCGTAAGCTCCATATCACATGCTTCAGGTAATCTGATCATACGTCTACACCAGATCAGATAAAATCTGTGCTTCTATTTGATGCAGTAATGCACAGATCTAATATTTACAGGCATAAAATTGTGGTCTAAATTTAGTTCCAATAGCTATTTATCCAGGCAGCAATTTCTCTTGCTTTTCCTTATTTCTTCAGAAACTCGTTGATAATTCCAATCCACATCACCAGTAATGATTCTGAGCTCCATCAAATGCTCATGTAACGCAAGTGTGCACACAGTCAGTCTCAGGAAGGCTCAGCATCAAGTAATCCTTCAATATGGGCCACAGAAATGCTCAGAGGGCTGGAGCACCTCTCCTATAAAGAGAGGCTGTGAAAGCTGGGATTGTTCAGCCTGGAGAAGAGAAAGCTCCAGAGAGACCTTAAAACACGCTTCTGGTACCTAAAGGAGGCTTATAAAAAAACAGGGAGAGAGACTTTTTACAAGAGCAGATAGCAATAGGACAAGGGGGAATGGTTTTAACCTAAAAGAGGGGAGATTTAGCTTAAATATTAGGAAGAAATAAAGCAGAAGGTAGTGAGGCATTTGCACAGGTTTCCTAGAGAAGCTGTATCTGCCCCATCCCTAAAGATGTTCAAGACCAGGTTGGACAGGGCTTGGAACAACCTTGTCTGGTGGAAGGTGTCCCTGCCCATGACAGTGGGGCTGGAACTAGATGGACTTTAAATCCCTTCCAACCCAAACCATTCTATGATTCCATAACTATGGAGACACAGGTCTGCATAGAATTCCTTTTCTAAACTCTCAGTCTGAGGGTCACTGAACTAAATGAACATTAAGTACATGGGTATTTATGACAATTTTTAGCCGGGGGGTTTAAAATTGACACACAGCATGCCTTTCAAAGGCATAGGCTAAAAATACTGTATCTCACTTGGAGAGGACTTCCTAAAGAACAAGCAATAACTTTTACTATTAAATAAAACCTCTAGTCTACAAAGCTTTTGTTATACCTTTCAAAATGTATTTTTTCCATGAGTGCACTGCATCAGTAGTTACTCATTGTTGTGGTTCCTTTTATTTAGCTCAAAGTGGTACTGGCCTTCTCCAACAGTATTAAAGGCACCACAGTAATTGCTGTAGCTGTCTAGGATAAACATGACAATTGTCCTCAATTTTCATTGCCTCTTACTTGCATTCACATTTAAATTTCACTTTTGATCACAGCATCACTAACTACTCTTTTTCACTGCTGCTGTAAACTTTTTAAATTACTATGTTTTCTCTTATTTTCATTCTAATTTCAACTATGAAATTTAAATTTTGAGACTGATGAGACTTTAAAAGAAGCTGTCCTGATCCTGGAATTGTGAGATTGAGGTGAACAGAAGTGGTAATACAGTTGCAGTTGAGGGATATATTTCAGCGGGTTGTGGGTTTCATGGCTGTGGGCTGTGATGGTTTCACTAACTGGGGCATTTGACTCATCAGGAAAGAAAAACAGACTTAGGACTATCACAGGGCAGAGTTGTTATTCTTCCTCTGATACTCAGGATCCCAGTAAAGAGACCAGGTGAAAGGAGACAAGCAGAAAGGCTTGTAATTCCCGTGGAGACTAGCTCAGCAATCATCAGTCTTTACCTGCTCTTGACAATGCTGAGGGAAAACTGAAGATTGGAACTGGCTGGCTGTAGGGCCCATGAACAATTTTTCCAAAAAAAGAGCTGTCTTTCCCCATAGCAAGAAAGATACCCCACTTTCTTTTTATGACACAGACAGCAGATACCACACAGGGTAAGTAAGCTTCATCTGCACTCACAGCTTAAGAGGAAAGGGGAAACTAAGGGGAAGAGGGCTTAGGGCAACCAGGAGTCAAATGTCAGAAGTAAAAGAGAGCAGTAGTATCTCTCTAACTCTTTCCTCAAGAAAACTACAGAGAACTCAGTTTCTCTCTATTATGGAGTGCATACTAAGCCCTTCCAAGCCCTGCAGTGCACAAAGCTTATG
Organism: Oxyruncus cristatus; assembly: GCA_013399855.1. Lineage (NCBI taxonomy): Eukaryota > Metazoa > Chordata > Aves > Passeriformes > Cotingidae > Oxyruncus > Oxyruncus cristatus. The sequence goes on along the minus strand of VXAY01005796.1, from coordinate 314,998 downwards.
CCAAGTTATGGCCTTGTAATATACAATCTAGCCTGACATTTAATCCCACATAAGGGACTTGTATAAGCCTTCACCCGGGTGCCCAAACCAATGGTCCCGTAACATCTGGCTGCAGTCTGGCTGATGTTATTGCAAGCCACACAAACAAGAGCAAAGCTCATTTCATTTGGATGATGGGGTCAGTGGCATTTGGCAAATGCTATGTTGAGCGTTATTGATCATACACAAGGAAAGTGGTAGAACACAAGGATGACAAAAACCAGTTTGGCAACTTGACAAATGCACTGCTTTTTTGAATTGGGTCCCTCACCCATATGTGACATCTGCACGCACCAGTATCTGAAGACAGGGTGGCAAGAGCCTTGTACAGAATAACACCGATATTTTTGCCAGATCTTTTCTTTCTCAAAAAAACAGAGTAAACATACAAGAGAACCTGAAACTACACACTAAAAGTCTACAAACTCCTACTGTATAGAACCTTTTGCACTATTTCTCATCTTTTATCCATTACTTTAACTCATTTAAAACCCATGTTTAAAATACTCTGAAACAGGCAATCAGCATTCTGCTTTTCAGTTGGTCAACTGAATGTGTTACTTGAAGAACGTCCTTCTGTTTTTAATGTTCATCTTTGTACCAGCTGTGAGAAACAACCAGCCTTGACATTTATTTTAAGATGTAGATGTTTGGTGTTAAATGAAGCTGGGTTTAGAAAGCAAGAAAGTTATGGAGGAAGTTTATAAAATATTTGTTAGCAATTTTTAGGCAAACAATTTCTGTTTACTACAATGCTTCTGATGATAATCAGGAATAAGGGAAAACCTCCTGAAACCACGAAAAGCCATGAAATTGTCATTGTGCCATAAATCCCCACTCTCAAGTAAGTTTTTCAATTGCCAGCTTTGCCAAGTGGAAGATATATTATTTGTTTTCACAGCAGGATTAGAAGGCTATATAAAAACACTTATTATCTATGGGGTTTCTTACCCACATTCTTTTACTGTACCTTAAAACATCAGCTTATACCGACTGGTTGTTGCTTAAAACTAAATTACTGTGTGCCATGCCAATTTCAGGTTTCTTTTTGCTGGCTGGGGATTCACATCCTGTTTCTGTAAACCTACAGATGTACTGCAAATACTGAGATAAATCAGAATCATTAAAAATAAGCTTGGAAATAATGAGGGGCATTCACCAGTTCATGAATCGTCATTGGTTTGGGATCTACAAGGGAAGAATGACCCAAGATTCATTTTGCATGTGTAGTGCTTTAAAGGCTGATATGGTTTACACAAGAACTGTAAATACTCCACAGCACTGCTCAATGCTTATGTAGCCACCGAATCTGAACTATCTTACACTTGCACGAATGGTCAGAAAGACTTTAAATTTTGTCATGTACTCCACTGAACAAGATTTGTAGCTTCATGTGAACTTTTATTGCCAAAAAAACATGACTGCAGGGATATTTTTAAGTCAAAATTTCATTACCATGCCAGAAATTCTCACAGCACTACGTTAGCTCTGTGGTCCTAAAGAGATGCACATATTTCTATACTGATCTGTCACCCAAGTGTAGCTTTAAGTTGCTTGATCTTCCACAGTTACAGTCATGCAGGTGACTTAGCAAAGCCCTGGCAGATACAACATGGCAGGGTCAGCTTGCCCCTCTCTTCCCCTTGGTATTCAGATTTTTTGGCCATTAAAAACCCCCTGGTCTTCAGTGAGGTCTGAGTGGGGGTTCCCAGTGCTGCCTTCCAGGGCTGGCAGCATCAGACAGTGCTCATGGGCCATGGTCCTTAATAGCATAGAATCATTAAGGTTGGAAAAAACCTCTAAGATCATTGAGTCCAATCATTAATAAGCAGCTGAAGAGACACAACTATTTTAGTAAACCTGACTGAAGGAAAGGGGGAAGGTTTTCTTCTCCACTTCAAGTTGCACTTTTGTTCTTCCACCTGACTGTTGACACAAGACAGAGTATTATGAGAGGAACAGCACGTGTGAAAGTGCTTTCTATCAACAAAGGAGAAACAGCAGAAACTTTCTGAAAAAAGGTGCTTTTCTTCTCAGTAACGAAGATGATGACAGAACTAGCACAGCATAGCTCCCAGCTTCTCTAGAGTAGCTTCAGGAGTCCTGCTGCCACAGAAATCAGGGCACAAATCAATCTTGTGAATGACAGGACAAAAGTCCCACCAGGACATGTATTTAACAGCAGCTGTAAGTATCAGAGATGCTCTTTCTAACACTGAGGATTAAAACAAGCCTAAGCTATCAATCTGCCTGGAGAGGCCCAATGGGAGAGAACTGGGTGGTGCTGTCTCTCTGCATGAGATAATGATAATGTACAAAGACAACCCAGACATCATTATTTTAAAATAAAATAAAAAGGCCAATTTCTTCCCCCTATTAAATAGATAGGCAGAAGATGAGGAACACTGGACTAATTCCACAAGGAACTCCAGCTACTTGGTGCTGTCCTTGTGCCTTTTCTTACAGGAAAGACTGATGGACCCACATGCCCTGGCACTGGCATGCAGGACACTCCACTGCAGCTCCCAAATCCCTCCCTGAGCTCATTGGAGTTGCTAAAACTGTCATAGATATAGCAGGACAAGAAGAAGCAGTCGTGCCCTCTCCTCATCCTGTTTTCTCCCTTTCTTAAGATCAGAACCTCCAGGACAGAGTTTATGCAATCAATGGTGTCTATGCAGTATCTGATGCTTTTGGTAGGTAGTGAAGGTACTGCTGTAAACTAAATGATAAGAAAATGCAGAAATGTACCCTTAGGAATTCTATAGCCTGGCTTGTTGGTTTGGCCCTGACGATTCAAAATCCTCTCCTTTTGATTTGCAAGACCCATTTAATAGTAGTCACAATCTATTTTTAACTGGAAAAATAGACCAGAAAAATTAGTCATGGATTCAACTGAAAACCATGTTTTAATATGAATCATACATTTTCTAATCCCCCCCTAAATTACATTATTCTCTGGATAACAAATCAGATATCCTTTTATTAGCATATTTCATTTCTAAGCCTTTCAATACATAGAAATAATATTTTGTAGCAAAAGACAGCTCTTAGACAATGAAAAGATATTAAATTGTAGATTTAAAAATTTCCTTTCTACTGGAAGTCTATATATATATTGAGAGGGTAACAGAACAATTGTGCTACCTCAAGATTCATTAACTGCTGATCTCTCTCACAGATGGGCAACAGAGAAAATGAGGAAGGGAACCTTTTGAATATTTCATTAACTCTCATATTCAATTATTATAACAATGTCACTCCGGAGGGCTTGCACTGAATTTCTGTTAGAGATGGGGATTCTAAGAAAATGATAACTGACCAATTTGAAGACTCACAAAATGGTTTTTCAGTTTCATTAATAACATATATTACTCATCCTCTCTTTGGAAACAGGAAAAAGAAATGTTTATGTTGCATTAAAATTGGTAGAATTTGAAGCAAGGTCACTTCAAAACAAAACTGGAAACTTCCCTATTTTTACATGAATAATGACAGATGTATATATGATTTCTGTATTTTTCCATAATGGAACATGTACCAAAAAAGGACTAATATTTTTTTTTCTTTTTTTTAACCTCACCAGAGGTTGTGCAGGTGATAGAGGGGCATTTTTTCAGATTGTTCCTATTTTTCACATTATTATGTTTCTTCTCAAAATTTCTGACATTCCCAACTATTATCCTGCAGATTTTGGTAGCTTGCAGCAAGTCTTTTAATCATTAACAGGCTCATTTTTATTTTTCATTAACTAGACATCTACAATATAAGCAGGTCCTATGACTCACTTGCCATGTCATTAAAAGCCCTTGGCAGAAGTCATCTTTAAATGGCTCTTGTATAAAGTGATGCAGCATTGTTTCCCCTGCTCTACTTCCCACCCTCCTTAGGTATCTAGGACTTCAAAGGAAAAAATGCTGGTTTAGTGTCTTTCCATTTAGCTAATTAAAAGAATAACTATTCATGAATGTAAATTAGTAATAATAGCTAAACAATAGACCCAGGGAAAGAAATCCTGTATCTCAGTTGATGGAAAACCACTCGTTAGTCAGAGGTGCAGAAACTGAGTTGGAAAAAATGTTCACTTTTATTTCTCCAAGTATGTAAGTGAGTATCAGTAAGGGGTTCCCAGAGCATGTAAATGCTTAATAACCACTAGAATATACAACTGTTTGGCACACGACTTTGAGCAAACTGGTCTAGTGGAAGGTGTCCCTTCCCATGGTTGGGAGGGGTGGAACTGGATGATCTCTAAGGTCCCTCACAAACCAATCCATTCCATGATTCTGTGAATACTCTATATATAGATTGTCACATTTACATTTCCACAGTTATACTCAGAGTTTAATCTGCATATGAGAACAGACAGGACGTTGTTGTTCTCCACATTAATCTTTACATCTCAAATGCCAATTATTTTGCATTCTCGTATCACATCTTTGATAAAAAGATCAGATATCACAGCCACAAGTGCTGGTTATCCAATTACACACAAAGCACATCTCTCTCTGTTTTGAAAAATAGTTAATGCACATATTTCACTTGCTGAAAGCCGATTTCCCTCAATTTCATTGACTTCTGCCAATAGTGGATGAGCAAAACCGTCCCTACACCACAAGCAGACAAAACCACCTTGGGACAATGCTTTTATCTGCAGCTCACAATTATGTGCCATTAACATCCTCTGAAAAAAATTCACCCAAATCCCACGCTAAAGCTCACGTAAGACGCAATTATGTTCAGCAGAAGTTAACCCACATACGAAAAATGTGTCTCTCCTGCACACAGCTATAGTTGGAGCCCAAGCTGCCGCTTGTGAAATTAGTGCTAATGTTTAAAAGGTTTTAGAATAGGTTTTACTCTGGTATTCAGGAATTCTGATCATATTTTTGAAGGCTGTCCAAAAAACTCCATCCCAAATCAAAAAAAAACCAACAAAACCCAAGCACACGTGAGTTCAGATGCTCAGACAGCTTTAAGCAAAGCCTTAAGCTCTCCATTTGTAAAACTAAGATGATAATGTAACCTATCCATGTTACCTGCGAGGGCTGTCAGAAATTCCTTGGTCAATATTTGTGAAGAGCCAAGTGCCAAAGTTGCCCTTTGCTGCTGATTTTTGTCAAGATTCTTACTGTCCAAGGCCACAGTCCAATAAGGCTTGAAAACAAACTGCCCACTACCAGATAGGACACAATACAATAGACTGCACTTGAAAAATAGCTTTAAAGAAACAATTACATTTGCAGGTAATAGGATCTCTCTCTCTAGCATGATTGTGTAACAGATTTCTGTTAAATTTAATAGACATATACAAAGAGAATTGAACAAATAGGTATAATTTCATCTGTTTTTGTCACAGAAAAGGAGTTTTTCCATATAACATTGAGAAAGACTGTTTTTTAATTATTGTTTTTCACCCAACATGGTTATTGGAAAAGATATTTAGAGTAAAAATTAGAAACACATTCCATTTTTTTCTCTCAATAGATAAAACCCACACAAACCTATAAATTCCCTTTATTTTCAATATAACTGTCCTACTTCAGCTAAAAACATGTTTATTAAAGGTTCAATGATTGAAGACAAACCAACCTTTAACTACTGTTGACAAATGATTGTTTGGGGACTCCTGCTCATCTAGTAAGGTGAATCTGTGCTCCCCACATTTCTCCTTGCTATCACACCATAAACTATTTTTATAGCTTCTTCTATGCAATGCATCACCAGGCACTTTACATTATAAAACTAATCAGCAGATAAAACACCACTGGAGCTTATACCACTGACATAAACAATGAGTAAAACCTAAATCAAAAAGATTTTCGCATCGATTTGCAAACTAAGAGAAACACTTGAGGATGGGCGAGAAGTCCAGTGATGTGGAGCAGGGCAATTCAAAGCTTACATTCAATACAGATTGCACTCAAGCCTTAGAAGTTACTTAGAGAGATTTCAAAGAGCCCAACTCACACAGAATGAGGGTGTTGGATGCCAAGCCCATGTAATGCACATTCAGCCTCCTAAGAATACAGGTTTTAAATGTGCAGTAGAGCCTTGGCCAGAAGAAATTACAGTTCTTTCAAAATTGTCTGACAATTGCTCCTATTATCTCTGTTTTTGAAAAGTAGTAAGCAGCTGTTTCTCCCACTACAGGAGAGGTCAAATTATTTTATTGAACCACTGAGAAGGCGGAGATGGAAAAATGGTTTGGAAGGTAAATTTAACTTGGCCAAAACCTGATGAGAAACAAAATTATCCAACCCTTCAGATATCTTGAAAATAACAATTTATTCTAATGGTTTATTTCAGAAATATTTATCAGGTTCCCAGTACTCCCGCCCTCACTTATCAAGATTTGTGTCCATAATTACAAAAAGTCAAACCAATCATAGATATCAGTGAAGTACAGAGAAAAAAAATTACCTGTGTCAACTTCCAGTTGAAAGAGATTGCAATATTTATCTCAGTGTTAGTAAAAATCCTTATCTACAGGAATAGCACTCCTGCAGTAGTGATTATCAACCAGGTTGTATCAGCAGAATTAAAAACACATATAAATCAATCTTCATTGTATTTTAGGGAAGAAGGACTTTAAGAGCTCATCAGCAATGAAATACAAGTCAGGACTTTTGGAAGTCCAAGATGCAAAACAACTCTATTCCATAGCTGGACAAAAGAAGGGATCTTCAGCTAAAATACCCCAATCTATGCAAGATTTCAAAATAAACAGTAGCAAAAGACATACTTCATGTTGAAAAACACCAGCATAGCAAATTCTCCAGTGTGGGATGAGGACACATGACAGGCATCATCACAGGACTTTATATCGAGCAAACACCATTAGGTGGGCTGGGTGTGTTAACAAAACCAGCCTGGAGAGTTTCCATACAAATTGTCACATGGAAATATTTTTAACTTGCAAAGTCAAAGCAAAAGAGTTCCCTGACAAGAACAAGTATTAAAGGATCAGAGAGGAAGAAGGGGTTTTAGACAGTGTAGGTAAAGGATGGCCGAGCCTAACGGCAAGGACAGAGCCTGAAATAATAAACAAGTACTTCTGAAGTCTACATTCAATTGTCATTTATTAAGCCACTGAGAAAACTGAGAGGTAACAATAGTTTTGAAGGTAAATTAACTCAGCCAAAACCTGATGAGGAACACAGTTATTTGATAAATCATTATGTTTTATTAATAAATATTTAATTATTCAATAACCCAATATTCACAATTAAATAAAATTATTCAATTATTATTGTATTATAACTGAATTTACAACTCAACAAGTCAACATCTATTCAATCATACATGGTAAAATTATAATTTCACACTAAAAAGGTGTTCATAATTTTACAATTAAAATGTAATTTTCTTCTTCTAAATCCATCTAACAAGTTAGGAAATACCAGTCAGTCCCAGTGCAGTAAGGGTTTGTAATTACTGCAGTCACTTTAGTGCTTGGCTTATAATAAAATCCTGACCTATACTTGTAACACAAACTCAAAATGTATTAGCCCATCTAATATATATATATATATATATATATATGTATCACTTGAAATTAAAAAGCAGAAATTTTTGCACTCAAAAAATGGAGCAGGATACACACTGCAGTTTATAAGCCCTAATCCCACCGGGAGCACCTGTGTCCTGGCAGGGGTAGCGTTAACACCATCCCAGCCGGGATACCAGCACATTGCTGCACCAGTGGCTGCTCACTGCAGTGAAGACATGTATTGTAGCTCTGCAATAACATAAAGAGGCACAGAGAATGGTCTGCCTTGGCTCTGCTTACCATTCCTTTGGTGGGAAGAGTTGACACAGTGAAAAACAGGATTCTGCAAGGAGAAAGGGGAGATGACACCCCAAACTAACATTTGAGCATTTGACTGGAAGACAGAGAATCTGACCCTGCTCTGGGCAGCTGTTCCATAAGTACACTTTTAAATGAGACACAAGAAAACCTTTAAAACCAAAAAAAGTATGTCTTGACATGTGGTTTAAAATCCTGGCAAAATAATCCCCAATCCTTTTATATTTTCTAGAGCTAATCCATACCAATCATGAAGACAACAACATCAAGGGAGTAAACTTGGCTGTGGCAAAATGATCTCGCAAGACACAGCAACGATATTCCCACTGCTGCTCATAACCTTGAAAGGTCAAAAACAAATGAAGCAAAAAAAAATGCTTCAAGGTATGGCTCTGCACCAACCTTAAACAATGGAGTCAGCAGACACAGCAACTGCAGCAGCATCTGCAACAGACAGGGTGTACTGGATGCTGGGACAAGTTTCCTCACAAAGAGCCAAAATAGGGCTGTGAATAATTTTAGGGGAACAAGTCACTATTAGAGGGAGCGTGGCCTGGAAGTTGAACACTAGCAACAAAGAGCTAGATTGCGAGGCTTTGTGCTGAAGAACAACTGAAAATCCCTGCTTGCTCGGTGGAACATGATTTGAAAAGCTCTGCCTGAATTGACCAGAAATTTGCATGATGATCAAAGGTAAAGTAAGTTGAGCTGAAGAATAGCAGAAACCTGCTTCCATTTTTATAGGCAGGATGGGAAAGGGAAGCACACTGCAGGCAAAATGATGGAAAGTAGCCTGGGTGTTGCAAATCGAGGTTGAGACATTTGTCATTAGATCAAATTTTCAGCTGCACTTAAGGTTTTTACTGATATGCAGGTGTTTGGTCACTATCATGTTGAGGCTTGGGATGTCAAGCCATGTGCACCCCAATGTCTGACAGACCAGGACTGTGATCATGACCCTTGTCTACAGAGGATACAGGGTGCAGAAGCAGCAGGAGAAGTGAACTTGAGATCCTGCTTACACAACTGGAGGGTGCAGGGTCCTGAGAGTACTTCTGCTTCATAACTCTCTGTATTATTGCTGCAAAAATCAACTTAATTGGTGCTTAAACAGCACAAATACAGAGAGCTGTACATGTGGGTGTGAAGAGTCTGAAACAGCTGCTTGAACATCAGCCACTCCTGCTCCACTCCTCTCCACATTCAGGACTTGCTTTGCTCTTCTCAGAAGGACATTTCTATTAATAGGCAGAGACATCACATTCAAGAATTCACTGTACCTTTCACCAAACAAAAAGACCAGAATTTTAATACTTAAGGGACAGCCTCAACCCTTAAATACCTCCTTGGTAACACAGAACGAAAACAAGAATCTGCTGCTGACAGACCTGGTTGTCTTGTACATATTCCAGATCCCATGCTCACTAATTAATTAAGTGCTGAACTTTCATTAAAGCTGGTGTTCAACTATGTTAGGTTAACTAGGAAGAGGTGGTCACAGCTCACTCGTGCTCCATAAACTGAACACCTGCAGAATGTACAACAGATAGATATATGCAACCACATGGCTAGAATATCCTGGAAAGTGCTAATGGCATTGGGAGAGGCACAGAGGATGTAGAGACCAACAGATTGTCCTAAACTTGGTGTCCTTGAAGAGTTCAGAAGGCCTTAAATGAATTTGCAAGTGTAAATAGTAAATCATTACATATCTGAGCAGCGGAAGTAACTACACTCACTTGCTTCCTTAATTATGATGCAGTAAGAGAAGTACATTTTTATGTATCAAAAAAAGTCCATAATGAGGAGAATCATTATCTGGAAGTGCTCTGGGAAATGGGAGGTGGCAGCCAAGAGCTACATGCATAATTCAAATAGTGAGTTGGGATTGCTCACTGGTTCACATCCTCCTGGGCCCGAACCGTTCACTCCAACAGTCATCAAAATGGGAATGCAACAATACAAGTTGATGAACTCACAAAGGGAAATCATCTCACAACTGTGAATAGCCATTTACTAATAATAAAACATAAAGAAATGTAAACCCAGGGTAGTGTTAAGTCTAAAATTTCTAGGGAACAGAGATGTGGGAGAGGAAGCATCTCCAACAATTCTATTCTCATAGATGAAAAGTTTCTTGACAAAGGTTTTTTCTAATTTCAGCTGCTACCTTGTTCCCCATATTTGGCACACTGAGAAGATGATGAGGAGCCCTAGGTCAGTACTGAAGAATTCAGCAGTTAAAAAAGACCCACATTCTCTGCAAAACTCAGTTTTTCCTGCTTGCAAACCTGCAACATTTTTGACGGAGTGAAAAATGTCTTTGCAGTGTAGATGGATGAGCTCTGACCTATGACTATTAAACATAACATTTCTCTACTCTGACAAAGACAGCGGAGTGGAAAACATGAAATTAGATTCTGATTTCAGTCACAGGAGTAAAGCCAGAACAACTCCACTAACTCCTCACAGATAGTGTTTGGTCCTTTGAGTATAGAAATAAAACCAGACAACCATCCTTCTGAAAACCACAGTCTCAGTCTCTTTAAATGAGTCAAGGCTGACTGAAGCCAAAAAGGATCACCAGTGGTTTGGCAGCCATTACATCAGATTTTCTGACGGAATCTGATGGAAACATGATACACCTAATGGAAAGTCCTCTACTTGTGTGTAATGTTCATATAGGCAGCAAACATGCTGTCTCTGGTAATGTTTCAGTTAATGGCTTTAAATCGAAAGAGTGTAGGTTTAGATTAGATACTAAGAAGAAATTCTTTACTATAAGGGTGGTGATGCACTGGAACAGGCTGCCCAGAAGAGTCATGCCCCATCCCTGAAAGTGTTTAAGGTCAGGTTGGATGGGGCTCGGAGAAACCTGGTCCAATGGAAGGTGTTCCTGCCCTTGGCAGGGGGGTTGGAGCTGGATGAGCTTTACCAGTCCCTTCCAACTGAAGCAATTCTATGATTCTATGCTTTGCAAGGCATTTGGGTTCTCAGAATTTCTTAGACTAAGAAAGAACACTAGAAAGCTGTAAAAGAACACATGGAAAACAAAGTGCACTCAGTGAAAGAACAGAGCCAATATTTAAAGAAATTGACAGTGAGCAGCTAGTAAAAAAAGAAGCACTGAAGAGAAATCCAAATTAAAGCCTTCAGTGCAATGTGAGCTGCCTCTCAGCTGGATTGGAAGGCTATAAAGAAGAAGAATCAACTTCCAAATTGCAATGAAAGTATTTCACCAGGTTCTTTCTCAGAAAAGATAATTATACTCTGGCAAATACAGAAGGGACATATTTAAAAAAATGAATGTGAACTGTGGTGTTTCAAGAGACATTTCATAGTCTAGAAAATCTACAAGCAAGGCCACCTTCATTTGAGAACAGAAAAATATTTACAGGCAAAGAAAAGGAAAAAAACAAGAAGCATCTTACATTACCAAAACCCTGATTCAACAAACATTTCATTTTACAAGCATGGAGTTTAATTACATGCTAGGTTGAAGAAAGTTTAAAATAAGTTACTATATGAACTTAATGAAGAAAACAAGCCTGGTTCAATGATGAGATGGAAATTTGGAAGGTTGGCTAACTGTTGTATCATGAACAACTAAATTCTTCCATGTCCTTTAGCTGCATTTGTCAGCAATAAAAATAATCTCATTCCAGATTTTAAGCATGACATCCAGGAGAGCTTGATCTGTCCCTCACAAGAAGTTAGATTCTACTAACTGCATCATGTATGCAACATTAGGCAAAATGCAGAAGGGAAAAAAAAAAGCAGACTTAGGGTAGTTCACAACTCCTTTAGCTTCAGATGCTTCCAAGCAGAAATGATGTAAATAATTTAAAAAAAAAGTCTCATGTCAATATAGAAGATCATGTTTTATAAGCCACGTCTTTCACTCCTTCCATAACTTGAGGCATACGGTGACACGTTCCTGTAAAATCCACTTAAAAATCCATGCTCTGCACCTAAAACCTGCCAGAGGTTAAGGAAAATAATCTTCAGAAAACAGACAAAAATTTTTAAAAATAGGCTCCCTCTGTAGAACTCTTCATAAAAGAAAACAAGCTGAGAAATTAATTTCTGAGATTTCCTTCAAAAAGTAGGAAAATGAAGGTCTTTCATTACTTCAGTCTTTGCTCCTTCACAGCCTTTCTGCACTGTTAGTCTTCGCTGCCTTGGGGAACAGTAACCGTGATTATACAGTGCAAAATAAGTAGCATTAGCCTTAAGGTCAGATGGAACACCTAAAAATTTCTGACTCCTCTCAGGGTTATGAAAATGTACACTGACTTTCCCACTCCTCCCTTAGTAAAATAAGTAAGTTGTGCCTGAGGCCACTTGAGTTCCAAGCAGCTTAACCAAGGAGCCTCAGCACGAGTGCAATTTTCCATGAGCTTCTCCTGGATGGCCATTTTGAGTTCCCCTGTACATATCAAACATGCCCTGAAAATGTACATGCACCGTTTTTTATTTCCAATAAACCTGCCTTTAAGCTAACACTGCAACAGTGTAGATGGTAATTTGTGAGCCCACTTCATATTTCTGGGGAAAAACTGACCTTTTGTATTTCTCCAAATCTTCCAATATCTTCCAATAAGAAAAAAACAAAACAAAGCAGAACCAAAACAAAAACAACAACAAAAAACAAAAGCCACAAAGAAACAAAAAAACACCAAATCCCAACCAAAACTCCACTTCAGAATTATAGAATATGCTGATTTGGGGGGGACCAAGGGACACACAAAGATCATCAAGTCCAACTCCTGGCCCTACACAGGAATTAGCAGTGTAAATCTATGGAATAATGAATGCTGACTGCCCTTTTAAAAATGAAATTAGGAGAACCAAAAAAAGACTAAATGGTATGTTTGACTGCACAGGTTCATAAAATACTAATATTATCAAGAAACAACTGGAGTTGCCCCAAGAACTACTAATTTGGTCTAAATGCTGTGCATGTATTGATCTATATAAGTGGTTTGGCAAGCACTCATTGCTATAACAAAAAAACCCCAACAGTGTTACTGTCTCCTCCCACAACTTAATATCACACTGCAGGGAGCATCTGCACATTGAAAGCCCAAATATTAATCTCTTTTGCTGCCAGAAAAGACGATTTTAGCAGAAAAGATGTTTATGATGTTATCTCATCCATACCTGTTCCAAAACTAGGGATGCATGGTGCAAGGAGAACAATTGTTGACAAGTTCCATCATAGGTTTGGCATATCCACAGGCACTTAATAACACTGCTCAGCTTTTTTGGCTATTCAACATTATTGTCCTAGGCACCAAAATGAATATATGAGGACAGTCCACAGCATTCACCTAACGCTGTATATGACACATGTATCATTTTACAGAGCCACTATTTTGACTTCAAATTAAGTGTTGGTTTCAACAATGCTTCTCTTTGCCCTAGGGGGAAAACTTGCAGCATTTTAGGTTATCAGAAGAAGTAGAAATTAAATATTTGACATACAATTACTACAAACACCATTTGCAATAAAACTAAAAGCGCCCTTTAGGTGAAGAAGAGAGCACACTTTATTACATTAATTCTTACAGCTTCACAAGATAAAGCTCAAATCAATGCAGAAAAAGTGTAAATTTTGGCTAATACTGATAAAATGAGGAAAGGACAGCAGGTTTTGGCAAACCTGAGAAAGCAAGCGAGGCTCACCGATCCTAAAAGCTTTGAACAGAATGCCATGGCACACCTGCAGAGTGAGGCTTGACAAGGCAAGACTGGAAAACAATCAGTAGCTTGTCTCAGCCTTTCTAGGCTGGATGAATTCAAACAGAAAACAGCACAATAAGATTCTACTCATGTATATATTTTTCACTTCAAGGTCCTACCAAACCCTCTCTAACAAACTGTGAATTGTAGGTTATGGCTCTCTCCGTGGAACAAGGCTCCCAGGTAAAAGCCAAGCTTGCCTTTTACTACATTCAATTCAAAGTTCAGTAATGAAACTATAATAGAATCAGGCCAAAAGCTCAGTCCATTTAATCATCTTTAAGTCACACTTGCTGGAACTAAATCCAGATAAATCACAGAATATCCCCCAGCTCAGTGGTTTGGCCACACTGTGCTCCTAAAGCACAAGAAAAAGATGAGTAAAATAACATTTAGACTAGGAGCATGTGCAGCACGCTCCCCAAAGGCTTTGGATTCATGCAGGCATCCTGATATTTTACCAACACATGCCAGTCTCACCCCATGACACTTCTTCCTCTCCTGACCCCCTCGGTGCCAAGCTTTCCCATCTGCCTCACGTAGCTAAAATGGTGCTGCAGTTTGCAGACAATTTAATATAAACAAAAATAAAAGCATTTTATTTAGAATATCCAAAATAAGCAGCACAGTTATACAAGTTTATAAAAGATAAAGGTGAAGAAATGAAAGGAAAGCAATACTTTAACAGTACTGTCTCCTTTATACATTTCTCTGCTCATTGCACATTTCCACTCTCTGTGCATAGTTTATGCCTGAGGTTGTATCTGCTAGACAGTGCCTACACCTGAGTTATGTCAGAAAATGTACCTGTAAGGGATAGTTTCCCCATGGAGAGCTTCCAATAAAAGAAAACCCTTGGAAGCACCTGTCAGAGCTCACCCTCATATGGCTCCATCTTCCCTGCAAACTTTTATAGCAAATCTCTCCTTTGAAGTTTCCCAAGTGCTCAGGCAGATCTATCTTTCATTCCAAAATGCACCCTAATCTCTCCTTAACCAGGAGGTGGTCTTACTGTTTTTTTCTAATAAAATAACTGTTGCTTTCCTCTCTTAAAGATGCAAATGTCTCTGTAAGATACAATGCCAGCTCTGAGCAGTTACTCAGCAACTCTCTCTTCTGACTTACTGCTATGCTCTTCTATTAACCATTACAATTACATCAGATATAAACATCTAACAGGTACATAAGCACATGTAACTCCTGACTTGACTCTGGACAAACATGATGCAAATAAATTTCTCTGGGGTTACACAGGGCTCTATGTGACCTTTTTTTTTTTTTAATACTTCATTTTATTTCTAGCCTCATATTTAGAATCACGCTAGTGTTATGCCCACATGGCCAGAAAAGTGACCTCCCACGTTCCATCTCGTATCCCCCACCACCTTTCTCAAATTTTGGGAACACCACTAAAATATATCCCACCTGTCTCGGGAGCTATCCACTTGATCCTTCTGAATAAAACACACTTCTGAAGTAAACACCCTGCAAATTCATCACATCTTTCAGGCACTTCTCCAAGAGTTTCCAAGGACTGAATAGAATAATTTTCAGCATAGATACCTCGTGGGTATGGATGTTAAACTGTATGGTCAATGCTGATCTGATGGGCAGTAAGAGGTATAAAACATGATACTTGCTCCATTCTTCTTCCCTTGGATCATAACAATCCTTTCCGTGCAGTTTGGGAAATAGGACTCAATGCTCATTCAGCATCCAGGAAGACATTACTGTAGTTGAATAGGCAGAAGGTAATCGCAGCCATTCTGAACTCAGATCAGGAAAAGTGAGAAGAGGTACTCCAGGCACAAATCCCTTTCTATTGTCCTCGTGTGTAAGCACAGGCTTTGCCGTGCTGTTAACGAATTCCTGCACATCATACAGACTCTCCTCAAGGTGAGTGAAGGAATGACTCGCTCTTGCAGCAAATCTTTTCGATAGCCTGGGAGTTTCAATGCAGCCACACAGTTCTGGTGTACGTCCTGTCCTTTGGTAAGACCATAACATCCATTTGGCAACCCACACTGCACAGTACAGTAAGACGATCCACCCCTTGCCTGAAAGAATGCACCTGGACAAACATTTGGTAACTCGCTCTTGACATTGTCCTCCCTATGCTACATCCCCCTGTAGGAAATTCCCTGTTTGCTCTTTTTTCTGCCTTAAACACACACGAAGCCTGCTAAAGCAAGATGGACGGAGATCATAAGGTTGAATTATACAAGTATACAATCATGTACTATATTTTTCCACATTCTTCATCCTTTAACTAGCACACAGAATACTAATGTTCACAAAACAAGCACAGGTTTAATATTCTGTACTTCTGAATAAGATAAAGAACTAAAGAGGTGAAGTACTCTTTCCCCACACCCCCATCTTGCTACCTGCATGCTATTAAAAATATTCTTGAACAATGCTAACTTTTCCCTAGTATCCAACTACGGTGTTTGTCCAATCTTTAGGGACATTCATGGATTTAAGGCAGAGGGGTGAACAAGCAATATTGCAATACAACATACAGGCAGGGAACCGGGGACAGCAAGAAGGACGAGCTAAAGAAATGTCCCCTATTTTTGAGCATCCTATTTGAGGTAAGTTAGATTCACACTAGTGCTGACTCTAGTCATTCAGCTGTTAAAGCCAGACCTTAATATTTCTCCTTGGACATGTCAAAGAGTTCTGTTAAAGTCATGCAGGATGACTCATTCACAGGCCCAGACAGGCAGCAGTTCTCAAGACAGCTTTCTTGCCCACCATACGATCCTTCCTCTCTTTTACAAGCATTCATAATTTTTTTTCATCCTCTTGATTCTGCCACATATGGTGTGACACAACATCCTTATGAAGCTCCTTGAAACAACAGCATCTTTTTCTACTTAGCTGTGATTTGTCCAAAGCACATGCCATCTGTGCATCCTGGAGAGAAAAAAAAAAAACCAAATCCTGCAGCTAAGTGAATGCCTGGCAAAATTTTAAGCAATGGAAAGCAGGTCATAAAATGGGACATAATGGGCTATGTTGAATACAGATCTTGAAACCAGCCCTCCCTAAATTACCCATGCTAGGACACTATATGTTAATTTTGCTGTTGCATTTAGATGCGAGGCATGAATCTAAACCACAGATATAGATGATAAGCCACCACCATCACTACTGGTTTTTGTTCTGTTGGAGATTTAGGAAGGCATATGAACAAAGTCCAATGCCTTTCCCAACACCCAAAACATCCACCACAGATCTAGAGGATCTGTCTTTATTTTCTCTGCCTTTTAAAAAAATTAAACTAGCTAAAAAATAAATTACAAAAGTCTGGTAAAGAAACACAATTCATCCACTTTTATGACAGGGAGCTTAATGCTCTGCCAACCTCCAGGGGTGACCATTTCCCCCCCCCGACCACTCAATCCTTCACATCCCCTGTGAGGCTGCGACAGGCACGTTAATTGCTGCCAACAACGATAATGCTTTCTGTGTTTGAAACGGATACCTGGCACAGGAGTATTCAGCTCATCTCATAGTTGCCAACAGTTGTCAGACGATCATGATTTCTGGCCACTACAGAAAAAGCCTCTATGGACAACACCAAAAAAAAAAAAAAAAAAANNNCCACTAAAAAAAAAGCCTCTATGGAAAAAACAAAAAAAAAAAAAAAAAACAAAACAAAAAAAGGCATAAGACAGTGACATAGAGAGAAAGAGAATAACATAAGTGACATCGTCTTGTCACCACGTTCTGCCTCTTTTCTCCTTTTCTCTCTTAAATATGTAGCATCGCCAAAAACTCAATCACTCTAACCATTTTGCTCTGCTACTGCCTGGGACTCACAAGAACATAGCTGGTTGTGCTGCCACCTCAGCTGAAAGAAGAGGTCTTGGAAGGAGGAGCCTCTAGACCCTCCCAGTCTCTCCTTGTTTTCCTGATGACAGACCTGAAAGTGAAACAGGAAGGGATGGGAGAACATAAAAAATTAACTATTAGACCTGTGAAGACTTTAGGAATTAGAGGACTATGGTCCTATCAGTGGGGGTTTTTTTCTCTTGATTATTATGGAAGCATTTTTTTGGGGATGAGTCCCTAAGAACCAAGGAACAGAGTGGAGCATATGTGTGAAAGGTGAAGAGTACTTTTTTTTACCACCAGACTGCAGAAATTCAGTCCTTTTCCAACTTTTCTTATTTTAAATGGAAATGGTTTCAAATACAATAACTTTTCAAATTTTTACTTTATCAAAAACCCTGAACATGAGCAAAGTTCACCCTCATTAATGCTGCTTAAGTGTACATATGTCCTTGACATTTTGCCACGTCTGTGCAATAACATTTATTTTTTATTAAAGTCTCGATTCCATTCTTCACATACTTGAGCCAGTTCTGTTCAGATTTACAGAAAAACCCTTCTCAGTATTAATCATGCAAGATGATTCACTTACAGCACTGCCTTCTGTTAAAATTATTCAATTCTGCCTAAACAAAACAAGCAAATAAAATCCCTCTAGAACACCACCCAAGCTATTAGCTGACATAATAGAAATGTTTTAATGAGGATATATCCATTTTGCTTGTGAAAGAGTTGATTATAGAATCCCACATACCGTTACTAGCATTTAGCAGATTTACAAGTTGTCCTCAGAAGTGTCTTTTATCATCGTTTCAGTTTTCACCTATAGGCAACCTCCCTTGGAAATTCTGACAGGAAATTTGCATTTGTTAAGTCTTCTGTTCAGAAACCTTTATTAAGGAGGTTACAGGTTAACTGACAGGTCAAGTGGAGCTGCTGACAACTGGAAAACATTGAATCATTTATAAATAGAACTGAAAAAACACTATGTATAAACAAAGGTTTTATCACAACAGACTACAGAGCAATCTATCTTTGTTCCTGTGACCTGTAGCTCTGTTAACCAAGGATTATGGTACCATCCAACAGCCTTTTACCAGTTACATCAGCAGTGCAACACCCTTAACAGCTCCTGAAGTGGGTTAGAGCTTTATTCTGTGGGATACTACAGCAAGATGTGCACAAGCAGCTGCTGCAGGAGCAGAAGGATGTCTAAAATAAAAATACAGCTTCATATGCAGACAGTGACATGGTACTGAGGAAAAGACTCATTCATATCTGCTCTTCTGGGATAAGACACATCCTTTTCATAATTTCTAATTTTTTTACATATTCTACAGCCTGTAACAATAGGTGACCTGCAGGCACTTTCTGCCAATGCCTATCACAGTCAGGTTATGTGTGACAACCTAGAAGGAGAATAACTCGAATGTGCTAACACTTCTTAATGCATTATTTCAAACTGTTACCACTTTGGGGTTGTATTTTAATATACTTACTGAATGTCTTTATTGCTACGATTTAAATTGATAGCAAAGGACAGAGCAACTGGTGGAGCAAATACTCTTTCAGTGTAACTCACCAAGCTGGGAGCATCTGGAATAAAGTATGCACAAGGAGGTATGGGGGACCTAGTTCAAGGACAAGTTTAGGCTGATTGAAATGAATTTATTCAATTCTCCTTTTTAATACCAAGAAATAATGTAAGCCCCCCCCTCCCCACAACAACAAAACAAACCCCCCCCCCCCACAAAAAAAAAAAACAAAACCAAAAAAACCCGCAAAAACAAGCAACTCCCCCCAAACCCAAAAAGATAAACAAACAAACAAAAACAAACACAAACAAACAAACAAACACCAACCAAAAACAACAACAAAACCCCACACCCCTGTTCTTTCTTCCAGAAGTGATCAAACCAGACCACTGGAACACTGCATAAACTTCTCTTCCCACATCCAGCCCAGGAAATACACGTGGCAGTGCAACCTCTTCCTAGCTAACTACCCTCTAAATAGTTGATTGAGATTCTGCTCTCGTCCAGTACAATGTTCATTTTTAAAATCCACAGAATGATAAAGTACATTATCTGTATAATCACTTCATATTTCTTCTGTTCTAGGAAGAAAAATTCTATTTTGTTGGGTTTGTTTTTTTTTTTTCTGGGGGAGGGAAGTGTGTGCTTGTTTTTTATGGGAGAGAGTGAGGAATGATGAAAAATATTTTGATGTATCAATTCAATATTATTACTGTCAGAGGCATTAACACTGTCAAGATTCAGCAGTTGTGTTTTGTAAAGCTGGTTGAAATACCATATACATTATAAAAAAAGAGAATATGGAATATGACCACTCAGAACATTCAGAAATGTCAGTGTATACTTGCCACTGGTCCCTTGCAAAATTACAACCTTGTACCAGCACCCTGTATAGATGGAACAGCACAGGAAGTCTGACATAACCATTTTAGTAACTGTAGAGATCCTGGCAACGCACTTATTTATAAATATTAACTAAAGAATACTAGACAGAACAGTTTTATTTCTGTTAAAGAACTGAGGGGAGGTTCTGAAGCCTCACATTTGGCTTCTGTGCATTTATGATGTTTAATTATTTTGCTGCAGCAGCAGCTCTTCTTGGTGTTAACTCCTTCTCTGTGCCTGTATACCAACGTAACTACCTGAAAATTTCAGTTCTACACGTATCTCTCTAAATCCAAGCAGGTGCCAGTACTTCCTAGAGAAATCAAAACCCAAAAACCCTAGACTGTTATAGTTTAGCTGCTTAGATACGGAATTAACAGTGTAACATTAGGTGTTCCTGTTTGAAAATTGAGACAACTTGGATTCTCCCCCTCTCTGAGTTCAGACTCCTTTTGCCACCTAACACCCAAGCCATGAATCCCCTTAAATAAAGGGATTAAGCTCCGTCTTAAAACTAATTAAGCTGTTTGTCCCCTGCTGGACAGGTGGCTCACAATCTCCCCACTCTGATAGCTGAACACTTTCTCACCAGCCTCAGATCATTTGTGGCCAGTTCATCTCCATTTGCTCCTCTGCCAGTGTTACCCTCCAGCTTCAGCAGCTGCTCTTGCTGTTTCCTGCCTGATATATTTATAGAGAGCAACGATATCCCCTCTCTCAGCCTACTTTTATCAGGTTTAACAAGCCAAATTTTTGTATTCCCGTCTCAATAAGTCAGCTCTCCCTGTTATTTTCCAGTTCCAGTCTGTGTTCATTCTTTAAACCTGGTTGCGCAGAGCAGTGATGAGCACTCCATCCCTGGAAGTGTTCAAGGCCAGGTTGGATGGCGCTCTGAGCAACCTGGTCTAATGGAAAGTGTCCCTACCCATCGCAGAGGGGTTGGAACAAGATTATCTTTAAGGTCCCTCCCAACCCAAACTATGTTATGATTATGTGATTACTTAAACACAAGCAATCACAATCCTATGCTGATTTCAAGACCAGGTTTCTCTGGTGTTTTTCACATCATGACTATGTCCTTATCTTATTGGAATATTTCATCCCTCCTAAGAATGCATTTGCCTTGGCCCTGGTTTCATCACATTGCTCATTCTCAGCCATTATGTGATTTAAGAACCTTGAGTGTTTTTCATCTGTCATTTCCAATTGATGAACCTACATCATATAGCAGAAAATTTTATTAACCACAACGGCTATTATCTTACAACTGCCCTGCAAATTTAATCATGTTTCTGTTAGTCAGTCTTCAATGTTATCTGTTATTGTTATGGACAGCAAAAGCCCCACAACTTCCATCAACAAATACCATTGGTTTCACTCTCACACAAAAGCCTTC
This sequence comes from Oxyruncus cristatus, assembly GCA_013399855.1. Classification (NCBI taxonomy): domain Eukaryota; kingdom Metazoa; phylum Chordata; class Aves; order Passeriformes; family Cotingidae; genus Oxyruncus; species Oxyruncus cristatus. The sequence continues at coordinate 293,748 of VXAY01005796.1, read as the reverse complement.
ACTAGAAATAACAAAGAAAATCAAAACAATGGCCAAAGTTTGAGAACTGTGGCCTTTCTCTAGCTCACTACTTGTTGTAGGCACCTCATAACCACAACTTTGGCTGATCATCACACAATTTCCTACAGATCTCCACCTTCTTCAGTTAATGAAAATGTCTTACTTAATATTGAATCATGTGCTTTATCAAAATTCAGGTAAGATCTAATGTTTTCTTTTCAAACAGGATGTAAAGCCCCCTATCAAAGAAAGATGTTCAGTAATATCTGAAACAATATCTCTGCCAAAATCATGATTTTGTTTTATCCCAGTTTCCCATTAACCCCTCTGCCTTTAATTATTCTTAATTTTCTTTTTCACTCAAATGCTGTTCAGAACAGATTCACAGGTTTTTAGTGGGCCAGATCACTTTACCTTCCTTTGTTGATTGGTCATTTCTGATTTGAAGGATTTATCACCAACCCTTGCTCTTAGAGAAACCATTTCATATTACCAGGTCTTTCTGAATCCTGGAAAGAAAATTATGTTAATTCCCATGACTTCAGGGCACTTATGTAAGGCCTTTGTAGCCTGGCTTCCATTTTCATTATGGTAATATTAATTTCCATACATGAATTCCTGTGAGGCACCCTGTCTCTGCCCTATCTTCTCGGTGAATGTCTTTATTTGAACAGTATCTGTGCTAGCTTTAACTTTGCAGAGAAGTGTATATCCAGCCAGTATTAATGAGTGTAATGATGCTGTGCACCTGCATGCTGAGGTTGTGTTACTTTGAAAGTGATGGGGACATCAGTGGAGTTTCTCACAGAAATGACTTGGTATGAGTAGAGATGGCACAAAGATTTTAAGATTTACTCTGAGAAACAGACCAACTGAAGAGCATCTGTAGGATTAACCTGGCAGGAAAAAAAAATAGTCTCTGGGAGAAAAAAAACCCCAGAAGTGTAATTGCCTTCACACCTCTGAGACAAGCACAAGAGAAATGGGGATCCTTCTTCCACGTTGTTTGAAGAAAGGGTCAGGATAAGAGACACTTACCTAAATGGAAGCCTGCACCTCTCAGAGATAGGAAATAGCACAGGGCACCTGTGAGATGGCATCACGTAGGGAAAAAATGCTGCCAATGCCTTCCTGTGGTCACCTGTTTTTCTCCCGGGAGAGAGCAGAACAGAGAGTGTGACAGCAGCCAGGGACAGGCAGCGTCTTGCTGGGTCACAAATATGAAACTAGTCTATACTTAAGCTGAGAATGTGAAACTAATCTATAGCAGGAGGAGAACTACCGACTCGGGCAGCTAAAACACAGTTTAGGATTCAGCTTCCGAATGTGTGAACTAAGCCAGGATGAGCAGCACTTTTATAGCAAAAGATGTAATCAGCCATTGTTGGGAAAGGGAGGCTGGGATGAGGAACAGGAAACACCAACCTGTTACGGCAAAGAAAAAGTTATTTAAGATGTAGGAGGGCTCAGAGCTCCTGCTATCCGAGGAGGAGTGCAAAGCTTGGTGATGGCAGTGAGGACAGAGAAGAAAAAGAGTGAAGGAGCAAAGGCAGAAAGTAGGGAAGCTCCTCCTGCTAAATAAGGTATTACAACCACAGTGGTGGGAGATGGAGCCTATCTGGAGCAAAACAAATTCTCAAAGAGGTTTTATTCTTCTGGCCTTGGTCATTAAGTTGCTCTTCCCAGAGACAGTCATGTCCGTACCACTGGAAATACCTGGTAATCAAAAACACACAAAGGACAATTGCATCTATATTCCAACCTACTGTCCCAGCACACAGTAAATGGTGGTGCCATGGTCCAGCACAGACCTCTTCAGATGTGTTTAGATCGGATATTAGGAAGCATTTCTTCACTAAAAGGGTGGTCAGGCATTGGAACAGGCTGTTCAGGGAAACAGTAGAATCATCATCCCTGGAAGTGTGCAGAAAATGTATAAATGACCATGGTGCTCAGGGACAAAAGTCTAGTGATGGGCCTGGCAGTGTTGGGCTTGTGGTTGAACTTGATGATCTTAGAGGGTTTTTCCAACCTTTGAGATTCTATGATTTTTTTCCAAAGCATTACTGGCCAGAAGAGAAAATTGCCTTGAAACTGAACCAAGCTGCACTCTCTCTCCCACTTCAAATCCATACTCAAGACTCATCTCCATTTTTGAAGGCAGAAAAAGAAAATAAACCAAAAATCAACCCAGATAACCAATTATGGCTAAGTAGTACCTGGGGATAGCTGATTAAAAAATAAGCTTTTTGCAAACAATCATGCTAGAAATAACCAGTGTAACAGTGCAATTTGAATTTGCACTATTTGCTATTTTCCCTCTCTGTTCCTTTCATTTGTCACACCTGCACTTCAAATTAGGCTGTTACTTTTTTAGAGTAAGACTTCTAGCTGTATGGCACAATGATCTAAATGGTGAGCATTCTGAAATAATACATAAAAATATGCGCTCAGGGCATTAAACAGGTACTTGCTTAACATAAAGTTGTCAGGAAAAGATTCTGCAATATCTCTTACTACACCATGTCTTGATATTTCTTTTAATCCCATCAACATCACCTTGAATATATATTATTACAAAGGAAAAAGCACCTCAAAGTCCCTGTATGTGCCAGTTTAATGATAACTGCTGCTAAATAATTTACTGCAAACAACAAAGGCTAAAGAGTTATCTGAAGATGCCACAGGAGCATTCTGTGCACCTTCATCATCTTAACGTCAGTGCCAAAAGATCTTGTTTGATTTTTATCCAAAAGCCAAAGGCAAAACCCCATCACTGACAAAGAGGTGCAAAAAAACCACTGATTTCAGAAAACAAAGCAACCATGGTGATGACAGCACTTAGCTTTGGTCTACTGGTGGCAGATGTCACTTTTATACAACTTCATGTAGCATACACTAATAAAACATGATAAAAGTCTGCTCTATTTATGGTGGCATGCAGCTGATGATAACCTGTAGTGGAAAGTTCATTTTTAGAAGTCAGCATTTTAATTCTGCCAGCAATTTGAAATCTCCATTTTAAGAAGTGCATTTTCAGAAAAATACGTTTGATTAGTAAAACTGTGTGTTCTGTGTTGCCATTTGGGTTGATGTTCTAAAATATATTGTTATCTGCAGCCAAATTAAAACTTCCTGAACATTATCAAGTATATTATAATTTATTTTTGAAAGCACTAGTTTGTGAAGAAGCAGCATACACTGAAATAGCACCGTTGAAAGGAAGTTTGTGTTTGAAAACAGTTTAGTGTATCCTGCCTGACAGAATACATAAGCAACAAAACATTCCAAACTTCTTCAAAGAAAATGGCCAGAAGTTGGAACTTTACACCATTTTCTCCAGTGGATGAAACTGGCCTGATAATCTGACAAAGAAAAGCTCTTCCTATGAAGTTTGGAGCTCTAGCTGGATCCCAGAAATAAAGAAATTCAAGATATGTAGGATAATGACATACTTTGATGGTGGGAGTGACTGCATGCTTTCCTGTTTCCCTGATGTTCCTTTTTATTTCAGGGATTAAATTTAAAGGCTATTCTTATTCCGTGTAAATCACACCTCTCACATTTGCCTATCCATGGGAGGGGGAAAAAAAACAAACTAGTAGTTTGGAGACCACTAGCTGGCAGAATGCTCTAGCTGGCAGAATTCTGGCAAGCAAGAGTGGATCATGCACGCTACATCTTACATAAAAGAGCTCACATGCCTCCTCACTCTAAAATAACAGCTCTGCTATACTAAGCAGAGTGTTCACCGTCTTTTCAGCAAAGCCATGACTGCAGGAACAAGCTGAGCATGGAGTGCTTTAATTGATTTATAGGGACTAAACATGTTTTGGTTTTGGTCACATCAATAGAGAAAATGTTCTTCTAATACATCTAGGCAAACGCTTTAAAAAAATAAATAGCTTCCAAAGCCTTGAGATCCCATCAAAAGCAACCCTGACCTGAAAACAGTAAAGGAACAAACTGTTGATTTCTTAAAGGTGAGAAGGTATTTGTGATCATCACAAATACAGCACTTAACATTCTTCATTCCCTTTTGTGTTGTTTGTTCTCTTCCAAGATCTAATCCAATTTCCCAGAAAAGTTGTACTTTTCCTGTTTCATTCATGCCCATACTCCAACATTCCAAAGGCAGGAACATACGCTGATACTTGCAAATACCAGCGCTGAAATCGGTGTACTACAGTGCACGCTGCTGAAAGAGGCTGCAATGAATCACTCCAGCACGCTGATTAGCATTTTTACTACCTAAAAATTTCAACTTTCATTTTTTTACTGCATCTTAATGCACTGCTCTTTCCTTCTTTGGCTGCCTGCAACTCACTGTAACTAAAGAATTCTTTTTCTGCCTTATCTCTGACTGTAAAGTATTTTACGATGTTCTGCATGGTGAACAGCAAAATAAATGGTATGCGAAATATGCTCAGAAGGTAAAATGATACTAAATCAAGAAACAGGAAGATTTAAACCTTCCTTGCAGCCCAAAGGACAAACAGTGTAGCAGACATGAGGGATATCAGCTTTGCTTCAATATTCCACTTCTCTAAAATAAATATTTATATTATGTATATAGATATTATGTATTATGACAATAAATAGTGCTTCATGCCACTCCAGAATACAATAAAAGATAAAAGACTGGACAGGCAGATGAATTCTGATTCTGTTTCATTTGATTTCAGCTCTTACTGCCAACCAACATCTGAAGGAACGATGCAAGCTTGAGACTACATTGTGCAATGTGCCCCATCACATGTTCAGGGGGGTTAGCAAGGGATTCAGGCACGTGTTAGAAGTTTTGCACGTGCAAAACTTTGCTCGGTGGAAGACACAACTGTGAAGCAAGGTCATTAAAAACACTGACTTTCCAAAAATTACTCCCAGAGCTTGATGACTGCTCACTGAAGCAAAGTGCTCCCCCACCACTGCCCCAAAAACCAAACTTCTTCTCCCAAAACCAAACAACTGAAGGAAAACTCTCCATCCCTAAGGAACAACTTTCTAGAGTGTTTGTGTATCTGTATCCACACTATTTAGCAAACTAATTAAAGGAACAAAAAAGAACATTAACTTTGAACCAGGTCTTCTAGACTTAAAAATAGCTATTACACTGTGCTGCACACTTCACTACTCAAGATCACTGAGGAGGAAACATATAACCGTAAATAACATCCTACATTTAATCGGGAAACTGTAAGAGAGCAGTATATCAAAACCTGCTATTTGCTTGACACAACTCGCACGATAAGCTCATTTTTGTTGCAAGTAAATCACCTCAATATAAACAAGGACCTCGGAAAAACAAGCAGGAATTCATAGTCTAACTCAGGAAAATCATAAATCTGAATGTTTCTGTATGAAAAAAATGACACCAATCTCCTGCTTGCATCAAATTTTCAGCATCCCAGGAATTCATCTTGTTCTCATGCATCATGTCATTACAGTGCTACTCAGAGAGACGCCAGAACTGAAGACTCCCCAAACGGTCCAAACTGGACAGATGGGTAAAGCTTTTATCATGTTCCCAGAATGGCTGTTTTCAGGACATGCCTGAAAGAAAACACACACTCATATGACTCTTTTTAATTTTGCTTCTCCAAGTCCTTATGCTTGGCTGAATGAGACAGAGTTGAGCAGCAGGTCTCAGGGAGGGATGAAAGTGAGTGCTTTGTTTACGGATCCCGAGAAGGAAAGATCAGGGCAGTGGATCCTAGGTAAACCACTCAGATACTTGTTCTCCATCTGAACACTCTGCAGAGCTGGAAATACCACACTTGTACACCCAAATTAATTTGCAGAATTGCTTTAGGTGAAGAATCCAAGATAAGCATAGGCCATAAACCTGAAATGTCATTGGTTCTCATCAGCATCTTACTGGACCTTGCGATGCTCACAGTAATTTATTTTTAGTTAACTAAGAGTAAACCTTCCTGGTTATGATACCATCTTCATGCCACCATCCAGTAGGCTACTTCACTGCAATGACTTTTAGATTAAATTGTACCGATAAGACATGGAATTGTTAATAGGATCACAAAATGAATTTATATTCTCAATAGCTGAAACCACAGAAGCAGAAAACTCCAAGTCTGCATTATATAATTCCACTTGTCTTTCTACAGTTGGAGCTGTTATTCACAGCAATCCAAACCAAATTCTTACAGCCAAAGTAGGAAACCAGTAATGTGGAAAACACACTCACCAAATACTGATTTCACAATACATTTCTGAACATCTGTTTTGTGTTCATTACCCACAAAAATCCAAGGCACATGAGTTTACTCACTGTCCTACTCACCAACATCACATTTGGATCTTACTTATAAAAAACATTCAGAAGAATATTATCTACAGTACATTCACATGCTGACTCTGATTCATGCTGAGATGGCTGTTCATTCAACCCTCTAACGTCAATGTCACCACATGACTTATAAGTCTAATTAGCACTTCACAAATTATGAATGGCAAATATTCCCAGTAAACTGTTCCCATGTACTCTGAAGACTGAGAAATAAACACAGGAGGAGGGGGTTTTCTATTACTCTTCATATTTAAGAAATTGCTTATCAGGGCAAAAAAGGATTCTCTATCATTTATCAGTGGAGAAATGGTTCTGGCAATATTAGCAAGTACAAAACATAAAGAAAAAGCAATGAGAGGAAGAGATTTCTGTTTATCTGTTTAGGTTTGTAACTGTACCTCACATTGCCCTTCCCATCGTGTCATGTTGGGCATCAAAGAAAGGCACAACAGAGGATTAAGGCTTGGAGCCGAAGGTTTTGCCCTGTCTAAGGAAGTAGGAAACTAGAGAAGAGCATTTCCCTCCCAAGCAGAACAACTCCATATGTAACCACCATTCCCCAGGCTAGTAGACTGATGGGATTAGCATTTGTTTTTTTCCTTAAGTTGTATCAGCACTTGCTCTCTCCTCTTGCCATCAGTGGTCCTGAAGCAAAACTTTAAAGAATGAAACCTGAACACCAAAGAAATTTGTGTGAGGACTGTTCTTCCAATACTGAGGTCCAGTTCAGGGCTGAAGCATGAGCAGCTTCAGCAAGGCACTTGATCATTTCATAAAAAATTAAACAAACAAACCCCCAAGACACTGAGCAAACCAGAATAAAAGCCTATTTACTCATGTAAGTGCAAAAACTCCTGTACAGCTCCTGTTGAGGTTGGAGGATCTATTAGTGTGAAGAGCTGCTTGTAAAAATAAACATTCATAGTCAGATGCTCTTGCCACCACTTGGTATTCCCTGAGAAAAATCCCCTACAAATTGAATAAGGGATAGAAGGAGACCCTCAGTCCCACTGTGTGAAGTGTGCATTTCCTGGTGCTTCTCTAAGCTCACATCCAGCTTTCCTGTGTCAGAACTCTGTGGTTTCTCTGGCACATACACAAGTAAATACTTAATATTCAGTTTACATCAAAGAAGCTTCATTAGTGGCACTGATCAGCAACAAATAAATTTCACGCTGCCAACACAATCCAAATACATATCAGTCTGAGTTTTCCAGGCAGGATCAGGTCATTACAAAAGTCTCAAGGACAATCCTAAATCTAATATGAAACATCCAGTACTTTCTAAAGTTACTTATCTTGTGACGCCAGTCCAACAAAAGTAAATCTGAAAAAGTAGTAAAAATAATGACTACGAGAATCTGACAGAAAATAAAAGGGAGGTGGGGAATAACACTTGATATTTACCCCATTATTTCATCTTTTTTTTTTTTTCCCTTTTTTTGTTTTCTCCCTCTTCAAGCACCCAGCATTGGTCACTCAGAGAAAGAGAATAGGGCCAGCCTGACATTTGGGTTTAGTTGTTGTGACCATTTCCACATTTTTACATCATGATTTTGCAAGACTGGTGTTTCTTTTCTCTGTCTCCGGGTTCCTTTTATACTGGGTCTTCAGTTTCCTTTACAGTCACCAGAAGACAAAAACCCTTTCCTTTTCAATAAAAGCTAAGATTCCTTTGCAATTTTTTTTGTGATGCCAGGATCTGAGGCTTTAAGCTGAGCAAACAATGCAAAATTCATAATAAAATCATGTTAGCAAAAATCTGAAATTATCAGAAGCAACAATTAAAGTATTTTTCCTGAGATATCAAGGTCACTTGGCATACACATTTTCTGTGTGCACGCTGGGTAACATTTACTCCTGTGCAGAGGGGCAGCATAAAGCCTGTGAACCACTTCAGTCTCATTTAAGACTTTAAATTAGGACTTAAGTGATGCATAGGCCTTCAACTGGCCACTAGGACAGAGCTGAATTTTATCCACAATGGATATTGATCTCATCACAACCGGTGCCGCTCTTACATTAGGTGTAAATTCATGCATAATTCATTTCAGATAAACAAAGGGATTCTACAGTTACCAGGCATTAACTCTTTTGCTGAATAAGCCATGAGAAAATTCCATACAAAAAAATGAAACCAATTTTTCAAACCCTTTCGCGTGTAGTGAAAACAAAGTGCTCTGTACTACATTAACTTCATCTTGTGATTCCTAAAAAATCCCTGTCTATTAGCAGATGCCAAGGCAATAAACCCAGAATTAGATATTTCCCATTGATACGCCTATAACAACTAAGCAAGCATTCCATAACAGAAAGCCTTTGCTACCACAACTAACACTGATGTGTGATAGGGATATCAAATAGAGAAGCTCGAGACCCTTTGCACATATTATAGATCACTTCAGGATTTATTGGGCAGCAGAGAAAAAAAAGGTACTGTTTTTATCAGGGAGCAACACCATGTGGAAGCAATGCAGGAATTTTGATGGCATTACCCTGGTCCTGAATGGATCTTTGCATTTACTTTGCACACGAATGTGTGACCTGAGCTGCTGTTCTGCGCAGCGGGATAGATAAAAAGAGAGGCTCCCCCTTCCAAGTTGCACTCTCAAAAACTCACAGGGACCACAATTTACTGCAAATTTTAAGGTTGCCTTTGGAAACTGCCAACCAAGTGCACAGCAGTCGAGAAGGCTAATGGAAGATAGTGACATGGTAACTGTGTGATATATACAGATGAGAGTTCAAAGCTGCAAATACAGTGCCTGAGGAGAGTGGCGAAGAGCCAGATGCTGCTTCTGGCAGAATATCTAGGAATCACTGCACTGGCATCCATCAGAAGAGGACAGCATGTCAGGAGATGAGGATGCGAGCTGCACTTCCTCACTTTCAAACACCTGAAGCTGATTCTGCTTTCAGAAAGATTAATTAAGGAAAGGCCAATATATGGACAAAGAAAAAGATAAGCAGAGAAAATACTGATATGAAATTCAACAAAAAAGGGCACTGTAAACAATGGTGCAGGGACTGCTCATATCAATGGATGCCAGGTTGGATGGGGCCTGGATGGGTCCCATCCAACCTTGGCCAGGCTGGATGGGGCTTGCAGAAATCTGGTCTAGTGGGTGGCATCCCATGCCCAGGGTAGAAGGGTTGGAACTAGATGATCTTTAAAGTACCTTCCAACCCAGTTCTATAATTCCATGATGCTCCCACCAGTAAACCTTGTGGTGGCCAACCCCACCTGAGGATGAAGACTAGCTCCACAAAGCCAAGTAACCAGGGATACTGAACCAACACAGTCACTTGCCACTGAATTTGGATTCAGCAAAGGAACATGAGAGCATGGAGGACAGCTCACACATTATGGCAACACAGAGAGAAGAGGCCCTCTGTTATTCAGAAACATTTCTGTAAATAGATAACACTCTAATAGGACTCCTGATTAGAAATAGCTGGTAATTTCCTTTCTGAGGCCAGGGTGGTGTTTACATTGATACTTCCATTTTCTTGTTTGTGAGGAGGGAGGCTAAAAACGTTTCTGATTCCCTTCAGCAACAGAGGATGGGCAGGAAAAGATATCATGGCAATAGTGCCTGGTGATGCAGCTCTGCTGGTTGATGCTGCAGGGGACTGGGAATGGGAGGGTGCTGACCTGAACCAATAGTGGAACCATTTATTCTAAAAAGAATGGGGCCATTTCAGAAGAGTTTTTGTCTGGCTAAAGCTAAGAATTTATGGGTTCTTCCATCCAAGAATCTGACTCATTTTGCAATCTGGGGAAAGGCACAAGTAGGAACATTTGTAGCTCCTCTTTATCTGTGACACGATCTGTAGTTGACTCTCCTTAGTGGCAAGAAACATTTGGCTGGAAGTCTGCTTGGGAGGAAGGAAGTGAACATTATCAGTCAGAGCTTTCTGTACCATCTCTTAAAAGCGGCATTGAGGTAGAAGGAAAAAAACCCCAACCATATCCAGGGTTTGGTTCAGCACTCTAGAATCCAATTTAATATTGTGGATTTTTTTTTTAATGCCATAACTTACATTCAGTTTAAGATCTATAATGGCTTAGAGGTAGCAAAGGAAAAGGAACTTGATACCAAAGTAAAAGATATACTCTGAAAATGTCCAGATAAAAGCAAAACAGAGGGAGAGAAACAACCTCAGATGAAGACAGGAATGCAGCTATCGTAACACAAAGCAAATTCAGTATCAAAAAAAACACTTACTGAAGAGAATGGGATAAGATAGGATAGGATACCTCTTAAGAAACAATACCCAGAAATGGAAGAGAGGAGAAAATTTAGAAGACAAAGCCTAATGCAAAAATCTACAGTCCATATCAAGCATTTAGGTCCACAATAACATACAACTTAAGTATGAATCCTTAGAAAGAAACAGGAACAGTTTCAGGCAGGTTGTTTACAGCAAAACACTCGAGATGGTCACGCTGAAACAGGAACTCTTAGTGCAGCCATTACCCTTACAGAGAGCTAAGAAAAACTACAGGTTATTTAGCTCTCAAGGTAGCTCCCGTAATTTCACTTCTACTGGTACTGCTTAAACTGTGAAAATTTCTTTAACAAAGCATTCATATAAAAGTATTAGTTTATTTTACTTCATATGTTAACATTTTTGAACTGGTGTTAAACACTAGACAATCAGTAACTCAGCGCGAATCTTGATGACAGTGACATCGCAAATGAATCAAATCCTTCTTTCTATGCCAAATCCATAGAAACTATCAGTTTGGAAGCACAGATAGTATACAAAAGCATAATCCAAATATTTGACAAACATACATCTCAAAGTTACAAGTGCATTTGCAAAGACTTGCAAAGCATTTTTTTTTTACTTTAGTGCAGCCAGTGGGGCACAGATTGCTAAATCATGATATTCCATCATTTCCTCTGATGCTAACTCGCAAAAGAGAGCCAACCCACATTTAATGTAAAATATGAGGAAAACTGTAATAACTTTATAAAATGTTTATCCAGCTTTTCTCTCCCCAGTGAAGCCCATTCAGCAGATGGCTTCATCTAAGCTTAAAGACCACTGCAGAGTGATGGATTTCAGTACCAAATTAGAGAAGTAAGAGTTAAACAGATGTAAAAGCCTGGCTGCTTTTGCCTGCCTGAAGGGCTTGATCCTACCGAGAAAGAGAGACAAGTGCTCCACGGATTCATAAAGGCAAAAGATTTATTCCCCCAGGCTGCTGTGCATGTGCCCAGCAATCCTGAGGGGCCAATTCTCTGAGCAAGAGAACTTAGGAAAAATATCTTTTGATTTTCTTTCTTCTTAAAGCTCAGGAGGAAGAGGAGCTTGGATGACAGTCTAGGAGAGAGATCTGCTTACAACAGAGAACTAAACAGTTTGTCAGGATTACATTAGATGATCAACAGGAGTCTCACGTAACCAATTTGCAGCTTAATATTTACCTTGTACCACTGATTTATGGGCACATAGGTATCAAGCGGACTGTGAGCATCTCATGCAATTCTTTCATCTTTCAATGTGCTTCTTGTACCTTTGCCAAAAGTCATCATTTTCCAGCATCCTGGATAGCTGCAGTGCCAAATGATAAATGCTTTCTCAATGAAGAGAACACAATTTGATTTGATTTCTCCTTAAGCTCAAGCCTCCCTAATAATAAATATATTGATTAAAATTCTTGCCTGCTTGGAAACAAAGGACAAATTAAATAACTGCTTCACTGTGAGAGAGTGTGTGTGGGAACCTCCACCTCTATACACAGCTTCATTGAATTTGATGAGACTTGGGTAAAAAAAATGGACAACACCTGTAGATTGATGCCTCTGCAATTCAGGAAACCATAAATCATGAAACCTAGAAGAGACAGAGCATGATGGCAATATGTTGTAGTTGGTTAAAAGGTGTATCAGCTGTCAAATATTTAGCATGTATACTGCTGAAGAGACACTGTTTAACAATAATGAGGTTTTCTGATAGAGCTCAGTGAGCTGTCCTGCTCTGTAAGTCACATAATTCACTTTATTGAGTCAAATCTCCAAATTTCCAGTTGCATTTCACTGTTACACACAAGAAGACACAATATGCTGCTTCAGAGGGTCTTTGCTCTTAAAATAGAATATATCTGAATGAGTTGCTTCATATAAACAGTGTTCATTGTTCCAATACTGGAAATGGGCTGTGGGAACCTGAACACAAACCTGACAACAGATTTACACCAAGATTCCTCTGAGACCATTCATGAGCCAGTCACATACATTAATCCAGACCTATGACCTAATGGGTCAAAATCAGGCCAGTAATACCAGCTTCATGCCACCCCACAGCACTCATCCATCAACTATGGCCATCAACCACCGCGACGGCCGAATAGCCCCAACAGGGCAACGTGTACCTGGCACCACAAAACCTGTTCTCTAAGTTACAACCATTTTAGGAAAAGCACTTACTAAACCACAACATAAGTTCAAAGATTTGGAAAAACCTGCCTTCAGAGCACTACAAAATGATGACTTCTAACTTGTCTTTAGTGGAAGGCCTGAATTTCTGACTCTGCTGGTTTTGTAATATCAGGTCTTAAATGTCACTGATCCCACAGCAAAGCTGATGTGCTTTGGCACCCGTTCAGCTCTGTATGGGTACGAACTAGGCCTCACACTGGCTTAGTTTTCATTACCTGAAATGTCACTTTGAAGGGTTCCCCATTTAAAATATAAATGCCAGGTGCCAAAAAGATGATCAGTGATCTTCTAAAATCATAGTGCTATCATTTTGCTTTAAGGTACGTTGGTTTCCTCCTGGGCACTGTGCCCACAAACCAGGCTCCCACACCGTAGCACCATCATCGTATGATATTGGTGGAAGCAACCTTAGACTGGAAGTGACAGTGGCCATACGGTGACAATTACTCTGAGGCACAGTCTTGGCAGCTCAGGAGCATTTGTATTTCCATGAGAGGTATCTGAGTCCAACAGAAGTAAAACTGTCAGAAGTACAGCCTGGGAGCTCCGGTTACATTTCCAAAGGTTACTTAGGCATTCAGGACACCGACTCTGATGGAAAGCTTTTGAGATTTCTCACTGAAATTTAATGAGACTTTGGCTCCAAGGTGCACGAGTTATGCTTGACATAAGACTTGAAAATTTGAGTAACATAAGCATACGTAAAATATTTACCTGCATGCACCGCATACATTCTGAATGTATGGGCTTAATGGCAAATTTTCAGAACATCTGGTAATAAACCCAAGTTTTAGTCAGTTTTACTGGGCCACTGAATCACTGGTTTTTATAGGTTACTCCTTGCATCCTGGAAGATGATGACAGCATTAAAAAGCATTTCAAAATTAAGAGAGAATGAACATAAAGTAAAACCAGTATGGGCATGCTCAAAGTAGTGCTGATGCTGGATGATACCTGAACGTCTACCTGAAACTTCTCTAGGACTGAAATTCTTCTAGAGTTCATGATAGTCCCAACATGTGGATGATAAAAGCCTTAAAAAAAAAAAAAATCTGGCAAGGGAAGAAACAGTATTTTAAAGTAAATCATCCCATGACATGATTACCTAACACTTGCTTCTAAACAAAAGCGAAAGAAGGCACTGCAGGAACACTTTCATTTCATTATCCTCCTAACTGCTTGCATGCCCATTTATATATAGCTCAATTCAGGATAACTTCTAAAGTGGCCACAGTCTTCAGGAAAAAGGGAGTTTTTGCTGCACAAGGCAATTCAGTACAATCCTCCTCAGCAAGAGGGAATGGTCTGAGACATAGAGCACCATTCCCTCTACCACTCTACCTGTACAGAAAGTGTCTTTAGTTGCAGAAAAAGGGAGATGTGTGTGCACCTGGCCAGTAGTAATAAAAAGGCCACTGAGTCAGTATTTTGGGGAAGAATTAGTGGGAAAAAAAAAGTGCTGTAACAGCTACTGATTTCACCTAAACTATGTCTAGTAAAACCACTCTCTGTCTTTGGAGCATCATGCACATATATTCTAAAAAAAAGTCCTATATGTTCACATACATGTATTTTCTAAGAAGAATGTGGTGACCACTGACAGGGCCCAAGGGAAAGGCCTGAAGATGAGTCAGGGGAGGTGTAGGTTGGATATTAGAAAAAGGTTCTTCACCCAGAGGGTGGTTGGGCACTGGAACAGGCTCCCCAGGGAAGTGGTCACAGCACCAAGACTGACAGAGCTCAAGAAGCCTTTGGATGATACTCTCAGGCACATGGTGTGACTCTTGGGGATAGTCCTGTGCAGGGCCAGGAGTTGGAATCCATGATCTTGATGGGTCTTCCAACTTGGCATATTCTGTGATTCTGTGATCTCAAAAACCAAGAACAGACAACTTGCAGAGTTACCAAAACATATGCATGACACACTCAGATCCATGGAGACTTTCAGCACAGAAAAACAAACTATTTTTAAACAAAGAACTGAAACCACAACTCCCTCCACCCTATACAATCCAGTTGTAAGTTTTATCTGTGTTTTTCAGATAGAGTTACAAGCTTTATCTGCCTAAAACAATGCAGAAAAAAAGAGAGAACTATCCCAAAACTTCAGCAGCTTCCTCTAGGTCTCAAGGGTTGTTTTAGTAATCCTTTGGGAAATTGTAAAAATAGTGTGACATACTTGTAGCTAAAGGAGAATAATTCACTCATGACACCACTGTATTGTCCATTTATGACCTTTTTTACATTGATAGGATATAAGTACAGGAGAAAGAAAATACTAGTAGAGAACATCCTCATCAACATCAGCCTAGCAGTGGAAAAGGTCTTGGATGCCTTGTCTGGGAGCACAGAAAAATTTCTAGAACATAGCAGAAATAGCTACAGTACAAGTAAAGTTGGCAGATTTGTCAGTGTTACATCCAGATTTGAGAGGCTCTCTCTCAAAATGCTCTTAATGTTCACCACCACCACCAAAACCACTAAGCTCTATAAATTCACATTTTTAAATTTACTCAGCCACTCATTAGCTTAAAATAGAACCTATGTTGCTTTTGAACTCTTACTTTTTGATTAGGAAAACTCATTAGGAAGACAAAATGAATCAGATGAAACTCATAAATCCTATTCAAGAATGGCCCTGGACACCTAAATATGTCTCTTGCTAGAAGCAAAAGAAAAAAATCTTACAGGATTGTAAAAAGCACTTAGATTTTTCATTGTAATTGTATACCTAAAATGTGACGTTATCTGCCCTGAGTAGGGCCAAATCTTCATGTATGATAAAGCTGCCAAGCTTCACTGACAGAGCTGGGAAGGAGTACTGATATTGCAATCACGTTTTAGTGGTGAGAAACTATCTTCATTTTTGTTTTTTCTCCCTATATTTTTCAAAACTATTAATTCATATATTTTATTGATAATATATTTCATATATTCATATATTTTTGTTCTATTTTTTATCCCACAGTTGAAGTTGAAAGCCAACTTCTTCCATTGTTTGATAAACCTACTGTTCTGTTACAAGAAGTAGATTGGATAGATGCAGATTTAAATAGCTTCCCTATCAACATCTCTCAGAGATCTTCAATGTTACTCAATCAGACATATCCGACATTGTGTTTTTTTCATGGTAAGGCTCATTTTCTAGGTGTGATTTTAAATTGGCATCTACTAGAAATATTTTCTGTGTCACTGCTAAAAGGAATCTGTATGAGAATTAAATTATAAATCTACCTGGACACGTAATTATCAGTTTGTTGTAGCATTCTTCCATAATAATGACAGTACAGGAGGACTTAATTTAGGATTTCATCAGAAGGGAGATTGCATTTAGGTCACTTACAACTAACACATTTGTTAAAGCTTTTATTATGCAAGTGTTGCTGCTGCAAAATGTTGGAGGTATCTTGTCCTACATCAAAAAGTAATTGGAATTATACAGAATCAATAAGCTAATTCATAACTTTGCACTACACAATTCACAATTTGTTCCCCAAAATAACTTTTAATTCAAGAACCAAAAGATTTTGCAGTCCTTAGAGCAGAAAACAAAGTTTTGAGATATAGAAGTAGCCATTACACACTCCCCACATATATTTACCATAAGTAATTAAGGAGTGCTTTATGAAATAAAATATTGATTCCAAAATCAAGTGAACATTCCTGATGTGTTCTTCCCCTTACTTGCTGACCCTGTACTCGACTTAACCTTATTAATAATGCACCATTTTCAAAAAGCCAGAATAGTTAATACATTCCTCATAATCTCCTGGTCTTGGAAGCTGAAGATAGTATAATTAATGTTTGTGAGGAATGTCAGAAAGCTGCTGCTTTGTTTCTTTACTTCTGTGGAGGGAAACGAGATGGGAGGGAGGTGCAGCAAAACACTGAAGAAAAGCAATTGAGTCCTTCAATATGTATTCGTTTTCTTCTTTCTCAAGGGTCTGTACAGAAGACCAGCCTCTGAAGCATTGGAAATAATTGACTCTCTTCACTGTTTCACAAAATAAGAGATGAGTGCCCAGTCTTGCAGTGCTGTCACTGCACAGCAGAGACAACCCCTGTGGAAGAGATAAAGAGCCGACGTGTTCCCAGTTCACCTCCGTGTGGGTGAGGAAGAGCACAACCAGAGGGTGATGCATCTTTATCAACAACTGCCAGTCACTGCTGGTTTGCCATATACAAATGCATCAGCCTTCACTTGCTGAATTTGTTCCTCAGTGCAAAATGCTCCTGGAATCAGAACTGGCAGCCGACACAAGGAGCTGTTGTGTGGAGCACTTTGGCAGAGCTGCCTTAAACTGGTTGCCTGTTGTCATTTTTATTGTGCTTAAAATTGCAATAATAAACAATGCCTTGTGTTCTTCCTTTCTCATTCTGGAGATGCAAATTGCTATTAACACCCTGGATTCCAGAGAATAGCTTTTGATCTAATTTTCTAGCACTGCCCTCTCTTAAACATTAATGTTTTTTGCCATATGGTGCACATAGAGAACTGTTACTTTTTATTTTTTCTCTTAAAGTTGCAAAATTTGTAGGTGTTTTGGCAATATCAGACCTTAAAAACTCAAAACCATCACCCAGAGGCTTAGTATAACAAAAAATTATGTATCTGTATGAGTTCACGCAAATCCACCCAAAACTGCAGGCCATGGCCTCCCTTCCCAAATATCTTTAGCAAAAGTAACCATCAGTGTTCCTCTGTGAACAAGCCTATGACCTCTTTATTGACATATTCTCACTGAAAGGAAAACTGAAATATAGCTAATCTATATCCTCTGTATTCTAAATAACAGTTGAATATCACTGATCTCAGAAAACACAGATAAAGAAGTTCACTGGGAAAAAAAAAGGCATAGAAATAATTACATTTTAGTATTTTCTGCAGTATTTTCTCTTTGCCACTGTCATTTCTCTAATCATTCAAACATGCATCTTGAATTGGTGCTTGCAGACTAATCAGCTGGCAAAAATATTATCAGCAAAGAGGCACGACAAAACAAAAGACTTGGGTCAAGAATGAATTTCCATTTGGATCTTGAACTGCATTTAATGTATGTTCAGACACCTCCTGAACTTGTGAAGGTTGAACAAAATGTCCTGCAGACATTGTTTTAAGCCCAGCTTGATATCACTTGAGGTAAAATGACAAGAAATGGAATCAGCCAAGGCACAAAGTTAGACAAACCATTTTTTTACACGCCACTCTCTGCATTGCTTTTGTTTTTAACTGAGACATGATTTGCCAGTAAATGAACAGCCAAGCATTTATTGTCACCAGATCTCTGAAGTGACGAGTCTTTAATAAGGCTGCCTTCAGCAATAAGCCTTTTCTGTAAGACGAGATGAAAATTGTCCCTGAAAACATATCAGTTAGATTGGATTGATGTATATAACAGCGCAATAGAAAAGCAAGTCACAAAGGATCAAATAATCATCTTAATAATATCCACTACAGTCATGAACTGAAGCAGTTTGTACATTAGTAGGCTATTTATGTACCCTGTGATTGCATTAGGTTTCACTGCCAATAGGCACCTCAGGAATGCACCAACAGTTCTGTAACCCACATCACTTTGTGGTTTGTTACCCAAAGTACAGCAATTAATATTTCTTCCCAAATTTTAATACTGACATAATTTTATGGTTTCAGCAATCACCAGTGAAAGTATGACAAAAGGAAGCAGGTAATGAATACCTTTTTTTCAGTAAAATATTTTTTTATGTATGGAAAAAAAAATAATTGTTGTTTTGTTTTTCAACCCTTTCCAGATGGGTCATTTCTAGACACAGCTATATCCCATTCTCTTTCCTGTTGTAAAAAAAACCCCAAACCCAAAAGTAATTTATTGCAAGCACAGACCACATCTGGTCTCATGGCATTACTGAAACATGGAAATGCCATGTTGCCCACTTTCCAAACTGCTGATGACATCCATGTTTCTCCTGGGTGACCAAGGGTACAAAATGATGGGAATAGTCAAAATCCCTCAGCAAATGCCATTTCCCAAGGAAATGATTCTTCTAACATTGATAACAGCTGAATGTAGGCAGCAAAGACAATCAGTGTTTCCCATTCAAAATCAACCTCAGCAAGAGAAGTAGGAATAGAAATAATTGGTCTCAGATGCCCTGTAGCACTAGAAGAGCATTAGAGCACCTCTCCAATGAGGAAAGGCTGCGAGAACTGGGATTGTTCAGCCTGGAAAACAGAAACTTCAGGGTGACCTTCCAGTACCTGAAGGGAGCCTTCAAGAAAAATGGAGGGAGACTGTTTACAAGGGCCTGGAGTGACAGGGGGAATGACTTCAAACTGACAGAGAGTGAGTTTAGGTTAGAGATTAGGAGGAATTTCTTTGCTGTGAGAGTGATGAGTCACTGGAACAGGCTGCCCAGAGGAGCTGTGGATGCCGCATCCCTGGAAGGGTTCAAGGCCAGGTTGGATGGGGCTCGGAGCAATCTGGTCTAGTGAAAGGTGTCCCTGCCCATGGCAGGGGGGTTGGACCGGATGAATCTTTAAGGTCCTTCCAACCCAAACCATTCTATGATTAAAAGACACATATACTGAGGTCTTCAGAATGAGGAGGAACTGTTGGATTCACGGAGGCTTTGGGCGCGGTTTTCTGTTTGGTTGGTTTTTCAGGGTTGGTGTTTTGTGGGTTGTGGGGGTTTGGGGTCTTTGTTGTTGTTTTTTTAATGAAGAAAAGCACTGACATCCAAAACTACAAACTAGAAAAAATCCTCCACATCGGTGCAGATGATGAATATAGAGCAGATATGAAGAAATGGAGCTATCATGAGGGTATAAACAGGTTACACTGAAACCATTGACTATATTCTTCAGTGGTCAGTCAAGAGTGCCTGTTGCAACTTCAGGTTCTCCAGTGTTATCTCATTCTCCATCCAAAATGAACTGTCTCTTTCTACAGGCTTTTACAGGCTTACAACCTCAACGTGTGGAATGCTCTTCTATCTAGCAAGGCATTTAAGGTGCATTTAGTAATATCTTAATATATTTATCATGGCATCTTGTATTCCATTGACACTGCAGAAAAAATAGTTGATATGTTTTGTTTAAAATATATTTCCTTTGTCATGGTTTTATGATGATTTCCACCTTTATTTTTATTTAAATGCTGTTAGATGTGTCTGGTTTTAAACCGCCTTTGAGAAATGATTAGTAATAAAACCATTTAGATAACGTTTCATCTGTTTTTGCTCACACTGACATAGCTGATATGCCATTCTAGGCTGGATTCTGAAAGGACAAGAAGCAGTGTTACACAATACCCAGCAGCCCTCAGTCTTTTTATTAATCATCCCTAATCAGCTGTTGCTCCACAAATAAAATTTTTTGGTCCTTTTAGGCATGCAGTGTGATGCTAATGTGTGGCAACAGAATGTTGATTACAGACCACTGGGTAGCACTAGCTGCCCCATTAGTGGCATCCAGCTGTCCAGATTCACGCATGAGCAAGAAGGCTTTAATAAGTTAAGATGAAGAGCAGCAAAATGCCTGTGATGCAAATAAGGACAATACAGAAATAATTAGTGTGAGACAAAGCATCTTTTCAAAGCTTGAGGTAAATGATTTTAACTTTATTAATCACTAGACTAGACATTGGTATTTTCTACAGTATTTTTAACACTTCTGCTAATCCTGTTTCTGGCAACGATGAACATAAAAGCCGAGTGCAAGAAACTGGGCATTCCAAGGCCTACAGAGCTAAAAATATCCGTGAACAGCTTGAGCACAATTTGAAGGATTAACTGTATTAAAATAATTTAAGTAATATAGAGAGTGCTACTCTTTTGGGATCCTTGTGTTTTCAGCTGTAGGAAGCATAGGAGTAACTGACCTCAAACTTTAATGCTGATAGCATGGGAAAGTTGGTATGTTTAGTGTCATCTTTTAAAATCAGAATCTGGAAGCTTGCATATGAAGAGTTTCTGTATTTTTCAAATTTAAAACTTTTCCATGCCTGCTATTTTTCACTTCCATATCACAGATTTCAAAGACCCACCACAACTTTTTCTCCAAATTGCAAGTCCATCCCCAAAACATCATGGTAATTCTCTTACTTCTGTATCCAATTACTCTAAGTTCTAACAAGCTTCAAACAGAAGTGCTGAAGGTTGAGATTAGCCCACCATTACTTTAAAAGTGATCATGGTACCATTTTTCTTACTTTATACCTCTTGGACTAAATTTCCTTAGGGTACAGAACTTGGTTGTGTCTTACTTTTGTGTAATAAATAGTCAATAGTTCCATAAATACTGGGGTCCAGCTTCTGAGCTGATGCAAATTGACTTAAATAGAGCTAAGCAGCCTGATACCAGCTGAGGAAACAGCTCTGTAGATCTAATTATACACACAGCAAAAAAGCCACTAAGAGCTCTATCTCGATTCAGCCTATTTGACGTAATTAACTGTACAGTAAAACCTTCCGTGATCAAATAGCTCGGTTCCTTTGAAGCGCTCACTTTGCATTTCCTTCAATAAGCACATCTAAGAAGAAATTCCTTCATATGCCCATGAACATTTGAAACTATCCACACCAGACGCTGCCGTTTTCTATTTCATGCCTATTCCCAAATACTCTGGAATGAAAAGCAAACTCCAGCTGGGTGCTGTGACTGCAGAATAAGACTCTTTAAATACATAATGTCCATCAGTACAACTGGAGTCATGTCAGCTGTGATCAGGACCAAAGCCACCTTCTCCATTTCATTCTACTGGGGCCAGACTAGTGCAAAGGATGGAAAGATCTCAGGCATGGACAAAATGGTCTGGATTGGAATCTGTGACCTGGAGGTGAAGGACTGGCTAAGTCCTCTCCATGGCTTCACCCTGCCTCTCTTCTCTAGTCCTCACTCTGAAAATAAAGATGCCTTTATTTGAAGCTCTGTTAACCTTGGGGGTGGGGGTAGAGAAAGCAGTAATTAGCATGCCTCATTATATACAGGGTTCATTCCTTTAACTCCTTGTCAGTTCATTACTTCAATTTTTGACAAAGAAGCCTGGATTAAATCCATAAGCAAATGGATTTAGGTCATTTAGTCACTCAGGTTTTAAAACACACCAGAGCTTCGTTGCCTTGCCCTACTCCTACAAGAGCTGATGTGCTATTCCCACAGAGAAAATTTATTAAGTCCATTATATCATTATTTTCTAAATCAAAATTCTCTATGTATTTTAGTAATTTGCCTCCTAGAATCAGGGTATACAGAGCCTGAGAACTGTTAAGTTAAACAACTTCTCCTTGGTTATCTCTGCTTTATTTCTCCCTAGAAGCCTTTAAGACACTCACAGCAGTCCCTGACAGAATGTGCTGGAATACAATAATATGTCAATTAACTACAGTCAACCAGCTGCTAATACTATTTCTCCAAAATGTCTTCATTATTAATGGAAAGCACTGCGGTGTGGCAACATGCTCAAAGACTAACTGAAAAAGAAATTATGACCCAGTTCTATGAATAATTATATTGCATTTCCTAACATTTTCCTATCACATTAATTAGTACAGTTGTGGTTTTAGGTTCACAGAACCAATTTGACCTCTTTTGGAAAAAACCCACAGAGGCAACTCAGCCAGCAAAACCTTGTACTTGTCATATATTTTCATCTGATAAAGCTTTATAAAATATACACCGTCTATGGCTTCACATTCATAGATGTTTTCATCTAACCACGGAGTATTTCTTCCAAACCACTTTCTAGAGCATTTAGAAGAAAATAATCTGGAAGAAAGTTAACAGCTCTAAATGGCTGCATATGGAATTACTCACATGGGTGCTAATTAATCTAGCTGAAAACTGGGACATGACAGCTCTGGAGACTGTTATAAAATATAAAGCCTTTACTGCTTGTACATCACGAGGTCAAAGCCAGCACAGGTGACACATATCTGAGTGGGGACGGCAGCTGGGGCTGCTTGGTGGCCCTGAGTGTGTCAATCCAGCTCCAAAGCCACATGTGTCACCATCACAAAAACCGCCCCAGGCCCTAGCACAACCTGACACCCATGCTGGCCATGGGGCCACAGGCTGAAGGGGGGTTGTGACTGCTCTGCTCTTTTGCTCTGACGTTGTCATCTCAGATAATGTTGACATCTCAACACACCCACAGCCCAGCACCCTTCAGCTCCTTCCTTCTCGCATCCTGCTGGGCAGTGTCATTACCTTGGACAGCAAGGAAATTACTATAATACCTTAGATATAGACTGCTTTCAGAGACACACTCCAGTTTCATTTAAATCTCATTACTTTTCTAAACAAATTTAAGTCTGAGCAGCAATGCAGTGCATAATAAACAACAATACATCATTAAAACACAGAACCGCTGCGTTACAGTTCAGAGATAGTAAATGGTTTGATAACATTTCATGTTCAATTTTGTTTTAAATAACAGCTGTCTGTGTTTCTCGCTGTCGCTGCAGGAGGAAATATCAAAGCTAATGCAGAAAAAAAATACTACTCCCCTACTCCTTCCCGAAAGGAATTCTTCAACTATTCAGTCAATTCAGATCTATAAATAACTGGAAAAAAATACTTAGAAAGAAAAAAGAATGCCTTCCTAATTACATATTAATTGTTCTACCCAATTGTAACTTTCTTTTTGCACTAGCAAGTAACATCATTTGTGCCATTATAAGGCTTGGAGAATCCTGCCAACAGAGAATGTGTATGTCAAATAATTGATTCAACCTGCCACTTCCCCACAGGGTCAATAAGGAGCAGCTGGACTTGAAATCCCTACCTCAAAACAACAGCTGCAGCACATGAGATAGACCCATAGCAGAGGTACAGCCTTTGTTTTCCACCTCCTGATCCAAAGTGCTCTGTTAAACGCCCAGGCAATAGAGCAGAATATAAAGAGACAAGTTCACCACTCACTTGGGGGCAGAACAGGGAGAACTGAGAGGAAAAAAACTGCAGAGGGAGAGAAGGTACAAAGGAGGGGAGAGCAAGGTGTTCTGGAACCTACCAGATCCCGGCAGTCCATTTTTACTCCATGCGACTGCTCTGGATATTTAACACATCCAAAACTCAAGTTTTTCCAGCAGCAGGCTTCAGAAAACCCACTAGATAATGGCGCACTTACAAGGTCTATTGCAGCTCTTCCTTTCAACTGGGATATCTGGGAATTAAAAATCTGGATCAAAGAGCTTCTCAGCACTTTACTCCAAAAGTTCTGGCAACACACTGGGTAAAAGACAGCGTCAACCTACCTTGTTCCTGCTTACTCCCAGTCCTGGTCAAAGGAAAAAAAACATACATGGTGATCCACAGCTCAACACCTGCCCCTCTCTGGCCCGACAACAGCAGGGTCCCCTTTTCCCACATACACAACATAGAAGGTGACCATAAATCACCAGTCAAGACAGGTTACTGATCATTTCAGTGAAAACCCCAGTTCACCGGGCAACCTGACATTGAAGCAGTATTTATACTTGGTATTATACGCCTATAAAGAACTCTTTATTCTCTTAATAGTCTCTGAAAAAATTTACAATTACTTATTTCCCTCTCAGCTTCTGCTATTTGGAGGCATCATACAAGCCAGATTTATTTTTGTAGCACCATGGCTATAAATTGCATGTGATGGGATTGTCCCTCAAAGACACCTCTGTCTCAAAGTGAGCCTTGCAAAATCTGAAACACCATGCTTTCACTACCACAAGATCTAGGAAATACACCACTGTTTTTCCTGCAAATACTTGTGCTTCCAGCACAGGAGCTAATTCAGGCTTTACTTCCTGTAACAAATACTAACACTGCCATCCTGATTGGACTCAATGATCCTTGTCGATCCCTTCCAACTCAGCAGGTTTTATGATTAAGGATACTAATGCTTGTCCTTCCTCGTTAGCAACCGTGATGCAAAAAATTCTTTCACTGCGAAAATTTCATCTCTGCTAAAATTTAGGAGTGTTTTGAGGACTAATGTTAGTCTATAGAAGCTTACCCTCTGGATTTACACTCAGAGCTTTGAATTACAAGAATCTTTGATGATCTGTGGTACTGCAGCTTCTTATATACGTAACTCCACCTTGCTAATAGGGGCTTCAGTACCAACAGTGTGCCAGGCACTTCCCAAATTCCCAGGAAGACTCAGACCCCATGCTGAGGAGCACACACACATAAGCAACCTGTAGTTATAATGAGATTTTATTCCCATATGATATGCCTCATAAAAGTCACACTGGAAAAAGAAATGCCCAGGGTATTCTACAAATCCAAGTATGCATACTAATGAGATATTGCACTTATGCTATATAAAGCTGTGTCAATGTTCATAGAACCCCAAAAAAAACAAGGGCAGTGGCGCCTCAACTATCTGAAGGGAAATATATTTGCTTTGTTAATATTAATGAACTTGATATGGTGTCTGTAGGGAGAGATTTTAACAGGGAACACAGTCAGCAGGACTAAAGCACATCATTTCTGTTGCCCCTTCCAAAACATTTCCTGCCAGGAGGTTATCATCACACAGATCGTACATTATGAGCACGCAGCCCCAAAGGGAGATGTTTGTTTGGGTGCCCACAGGGAATAGGTTATCATCCAGCAGGCATCAGGATTGAATTCAGGGGAGTCAAAGTGCTGTGTGATAAGTTTGTTTCACATTAGGGCAAGGTTTCAGCATTCACTTCAGAACAGCACTCAGCAGTGCAAGTTCAAAGACTGCTTCCACGCACGGAGAAGACATTTGACACACACTTTTGCAAAACGAAGTGAAAGCAAAAAGAATTAATGAAATTAATCAAGTAGACTGTATTTTATCCATAAAACTGTACCTATACATCACCATCACAACTGAAGGATAAGACTGAAAATCACATATAAACCCCATTTCACCCAACCTGAGAATATGTAGCTGGACTGAGGCTTAAATACTCAGCCCTTTACGTGTATGGAAAAGCTGGATGGAAGAAGCCAGAAAAGAATGCAGAACCTGAAAAATCCTGTCCTCGCACAACATCAAATCCAGGATGTTTGCAGATGGGCTCATGAAAGGCCCTAGTTTCTTGCAAGGGGGAGAAATCAGAAAGACACCAGGATTTATTGTGCACTGATCGCAGGGATGAACATGTAGCAGATGGTTCTTAGGATTGCATTTCAGCCTGCAGTACTACAGACTAGGTAGGGCAGGATGCTACCACGTGGTGTCTTAAGTCTAATAGTAAAGACAAGGCAAATACACTGGATCAGAGAAGTTCAAAATTCCAGGTTCAGAAAAGCATCTCAAATTCAATTTGAAAATCTACTCCTGAATCAGGATGAAGACAGAAAAGCAGAGAGACATGGGCAACACTGACTTCGTTATTTACAGGGCATATCTGTAAGTCAAAGCTGTGCTCTGTACCACAGTGACTTCCATTTCAACTGTAAAATTATACCACTTTTAAAGCTACTTAATTCTGCTTTTACCCTCAGCCAGTATTCGTCATGTCACTGCTGATTGTTTCCCAGTTATCTTAGTAGTCCCAAAGCATATTCATCCTTTTTTTTTTTTTTACATAAGAAAAAATAAAATAAGGCTTCAATAAATTAATTCTATTTAAATTCAGTAGCTCTAAAACAGCCTATGCTGGTAAAAGTTAACCTTCACTCTGTTATCTCATGAGAGATCAGGTTAGAAGAAAAGTAAAAGCTTGAGTAAGTCTTTGCGTGGTGTTTGTTCAAAACTCTTCCAGGAAGCATTGCTTATTCCTGTGGAAGACTTTCATAGCTCAACTAATTTATTTTCCATTTTTTTCATTAATCCCAAATAAATGAACAAATCACATAATCTGTCCTGAAGCCTAAGTAGGAAGGCGATATGCACCCTTAAACTGTGCTCACATTTGAATTTAAGGAAGTTGTTCTGTATTAATTATCGGGTATTTTATCCTGGAAGCCTGCCAGTCAATTCCCATGTTTCCACAGGTCCTCATTGTCAATGCTCCCCACATCCAAAGTGCTCTCATCTGTTCTGTCCCTTCATGTAAAATAGACAGACCCATTTTTCACCTTCCCAGGAATACAGTAGGATACAGAACCTATGAAGTATGTGGCCAATATCATCTAACCTATTAAATGTCAGAACCATATATCTCAAATTATATGTCAAGATGCCAAACTCTAGCAGCAATAAACTCATTTTGTTCCTCACAGGGAATGCACTCTGGCTGTAAGGATCCATGTGGGTTTCCTTCTGTACAGATTTGACTGTGAACTACTGTTGATGGTAATGTGGTTGGAGACAATGGTAGGAGTTGGCCAGTTAAAATCTCAGAGGGGAAAACAGAATAAAACTTAATATTCCATCAGTTGGTCCTTTGTAGGGTGATCCAGTGCTTGCTTCAGTATGAGACTCACCTCATGTATTTTTTATATTTTAGTACTATTTCACCCTCACATGCCATGCTGGACATTCTGCTTCAGGGAAAATTGTAGGTGACAGAACTGAATTCAAATCCAACCCAAGTGCCAGCCTTCCAGAGGCAAAACAGTGAACTGAGTTTACTGAAAACAGAACACCCAGAAAAGCCATGGTATGCTCTGCAGGAAGGCAGTGAAGTGCCAGCAAAACTAAACACATGCTCTTGGCTCATGTGGAAGGGCCGCTGCCCATGTCAGCAGAGTGGCTTCTCTCTCCCTGGGGACTGTGGCTGGGCCAGCAGCTGGTACCCTCCCGTCCCACCTGATGTATTTCTGCTGGTGATTGCCAGCCAAACCCCTACTTGGGCAGACAGCTTCTGCTGAGAGTCTCCCAAAACACTCTCCACAATTAGCAGCCTCTTTGCAAACCTCCACAAAGCAGAAGGCAAACCTTCTCCAGCCTCTCCTTCCTCTCAGCCCATCTCAGCACAATTCCTGCTGTACTTCACTGCCATAGCTCAGTCAAAGTATAGCAAAACATAAATCACAACAGACTTACCAATGTGAAAAGCTCAGATGCAAAACAAAGGTTCTAACAGCAATTTCTCCATTACTCACAAAGTATTTTATGCATGAATCTCACCCGAGTTACATGGATTGCTATTCCTCATTTATTTGTCTACTTACTCCTACGTATGCACAGGGCGAGGAACATGAGATGATTTAAAGTCTCCAGAAGGGTAGCAAGAATAACTGAATCTTTCCAAAATGAAGCCTGGACACCTTCTGCATTGGGCTGATTTGACAAGCCAGTTGAAATTATCATATTTCTGGATGAAAGCCACTACTGAAATAAAGGGGTGTTATTCTGATCTTTTTTTTTTTTTGTCACACAAGAAGTAATAGGAAAGAAAAACCCCGAAGTTTCTATTTATTTTAAAGGTGGGTTTGTTTGTTTTTCCACACAGCTCACTACAGCAGTAAGGCCCCTCCAAACATACAAAATTTAGGAGAAAAAAAAATACATCAAAGAAACAAGACAAATTCTCAGCCCTGAAGTAGAGACAATTCTGTTAATTTAGCGACACACCTGTCGAATTTTCAAGCTATCCAGGCTCCTGTTATCATAACTGCTATTAAATTGTAAGGATAAAAGGAATAAACACTTTGACAAATTTCAATTATTAGGTAGTTAACTGTTGTAAACACAAAAGAACCCATGCAGAGCCCTTCCTTGTATTAGTGACACTCATTAGCTGCAACGGAGTTACAGGAGGTATTACTGATGCAATGCACCAAAGTTATATAAACCTTTACATGTTTTCACTGAGTACAGCTACATTATGCATAGGAGTGGATTTCCTTGATTCTCCACAAATTTTAGAGGGAAGGAGCGGCAGAAAGCCATGTTTCCAACTCCTTCCTCCCAATTTTGTTTGGGTCACAAGGGAGTACCTCACAGTCACAAAGGTCACCTGGGTCATTCCCAGCCATCACGAGCTCTAATATTCCTGTCCAAAAGGGATGCTTCCTGCCTTTCTCTCAATAGCTGTAGCAAAATATCAAAACCTTTTCAAGTTTAATGAATAAAGTATCATGTTTAATGAAGGCGGGTTTTGTCCGCTTCGCTTTATCAGCCTTCTACTTAAACAGCAGCCTGAAAAACATATAGGAAAACGTCTCTGCCTTGGCTGCTGGCTTATCATTTCAGAAAATTACTTGTCTGTTGGGATGATAGTTAGATTTGGGCTTTGGGGGCAGCACTGAATCTCTCTGAGCTCGGTGAGAGAGCAGCTACACAGAGCAAGTAAATCATTTTAATTTTGTACCAGTTGAAAAGCATTTCTTCTCAACTTCAGCGAGATGACAGTGGCATGATGGCTGATTTTCATTTCAATCAGAGCAGCATATGATTACCACCTAATTAGAAAGTAGAAATAGAAAGGAGATCATTTTTTAACCTACCCAAGAGAACGGTGCTGGGGGAGGGGAGGAGATTATGTTAATCAACTGATACTGGCATATCAGAGCGACCAAAATAGCCGCCTGAATTTTTATCGGCACCCTTGCTGTCCTTGAGGATCTGTCAGTGGCTTCAATTGAAACCTGCATTTTCAGGGCTTTATCTCCGAGTAATAAATATACTTTAAAATAAATACGTGTCATTGCAGGCCCGAACTTGTCGTAAAAGATATCACCTTGGGTATCAATACATATATTTTTGTCAAAAATTCACATGGTTTTGTTGGCAACTGAAACCGTAAACATGAAAAGTAACCAAGCAAAACTAAAAGTAATGCTGTCTTAGGGGAAGTTGTTTGCATTTATTTATTTATTTATTTATTTATTTCCTTTAATTAATTAAATATTGCCAGCTAGCTACACTACTCCTTTATTGATTAAACGTAGGAAGTTCATTGCTCTGACCTAGGGGAATCTAACTGAGGTTACATTAAATGAAACTGCATCAGACAACATTTTCCAAGACACACTGACTCCATCTGCATCCTTCTGGAGAGATAAAGACAAGATCTCGTCTCAGGATGCCACTTTGTTTAATTGTCTCTGATGAACGAGGAGCCAAAATTAGATTGCTGAGACCACCAAAGGGAGGGCGAAAGAGAAATTAAAAACAAATGAAAATTAATAATAAAATGATCTTCCAGTCAAGCCTGCCTTGTGCAACAGAGAGCAGTGGCAACTCCCTTTGCTCTGTCCTCTCAGGCAGTAGCTGTCCATCACAACATCTCCTCTCTCCAAACTAGGCACCAGTACCTAGCACTTAAAAGAGAATTCCACTAATTCCAACCTCACCAGGATTTTGCTCAAACTGTTTTACTGAAAATGCACACATCTTTTTTGGCTAAGGGATGACACCTGCTAAAACACAGGGACCTAAATCTCATGTACTTCAGGGAAACTAATAAAAAGTCTCTCTTCAGCAGTGAGTCTAATGAAAAGGAATAAGGAATGTGTTGATTTATTTCCCATTTATGTGCTTTTAATTTGCATCAGTTATTTTGGTGGCACATATATTGCCATCGCACTCTCGTGGTTGTTTTACTGGGGTGGGTAATAAATGTTATGAAATATCGTGCAAGAGAAAGAACAATACTTTGAACTAAATGTGCTGTTAAAGTCTTTTCTTGAGCAGTGAAAAAGTCCTGTGGCTTTTCATGTCAGTGACATAAGGTAAGGCACACATTGAGCCCATGTTATTTTTCACCCTTTTGAGAAGAACAGCAAAGTAAAAGCAGATAATTTCTATCATTGCAAGCATTCCAAGACACCAGCCACAAAAAACCAGAGATAACTGCCTCCCATCAACCTCAAAAACATAGAGGGGTTCAAGAATTTAAAGGTGTCACAGTATTTTTGTGACACCATTATGGGAAATCAGGTGGCAACACCTCAAAGCTGACCAAATTATCACAGAAAGAAACGTTCTGACCTGTTCAAAGAGCTTTATGTGCATTTTTAAATGGATCCCAGTGTCTAATTTCCTAAAAGATGGGCTCCAATTCTATTTTGTGCTCTGAAGAATTCCATTAAACTTACAGAGCACTTTGTGAAATGTGAAAATGCAGTTTGCTAAGGAGATAGCCTAGGTGGTCTGCAGTAAATTAACCACTACTGCTGACTGCAGCCATTCCGGGGAGTTTGCTCCAAGGGATTTCTACACTTAAAGCATAACATCATTTACCAGCTTCTAAACTAGATTTGCCCTCTGGCTGCAAGTCAGCAGACCTTGGTGTTAAGCATGGCCAGAGACTAGTTTGACTAAGGGCTGCATTTCAAGATGGAATAGTGCTGCTGTTACACACAACTGAGTTCAAACCACTGCTGGTTGTTTTCCCCAGTGGACTTAATGTAGTTGAGTTTTAGGCTGCTGGACTATGGTGGCTGTACCTTCAGTAAATTACAACAGAACTCTCTCTCTTTGTTGCTTTGTAACAATTACCTCAGAAAGGAGCTAAGTCCATTTGCATGGTAATGAGACATTCATCTGAGTGACATCAGAGTTAAGCATGCTAATAAGTTTTTACACAAACACCTGAGAGGTCAAGCACAAACCAAGAGCTTGGATAAGAAAACCTTTTATTAAATGCAAATCACTTGTCTTGTAAATACTATGACAGAGAAATTCTCAGGACTCTTAACACAGCTTGCAACACAGGAGTCATTTAGGTGATATTTTCAGGCCCCCAGGCTGACTAAGGAATGTAGCAACTGGTTTATTTATATTTTGAATTAATATCAGTGTGGATAAAATCTTCAGTATAGCATCAAAGGAAAGAAGTATTACAGGAAGGCAGAGAGGAGAAAACAACAATATTGCCTTATCTTTCACAAATTTGTCACAGATTACTGGGATGCAGGAAGGCAGAGGAGACACGGCTGCTGTAGAGCACAACAAAAGGGTAAGAAAATTGCCAGCTTTCTATCTTATTCACCTACCTGGTTTTGCCAGGTGCATTGCCATGGAGGCAAATTCCCTTGTGAGCCTGCTATCATTCTGGTCTCTGCCTTGCACTAAAACTTCTTTAATTCATTCAATCAATTCATTTTCTACAATCAAATCAGTTTGAGACCTTAGTGAGTGGTTGGGTCCACAGGGAGAACTGGCTCCCAGACACCCTTGGGACTAAAGGAGCAGAACCCTCTCAAAGGCCAGCAAATTGCACAAGAAGGAATGAGGGGAAGAAGATGACTTTGATGCGTTTAACTCCAGCAAAGCAAAGTGCAGGGGGCCTCTCTTGTTCAGAGAGGCTGTTAGCAGGACACATAGACTCATCCTGACAGCACAGGCAGTGTCAGGGGAGCAGATCTGGTCAGGGATAACAGGAGTGAAGCATGGGCAGCACTCTGAAAAGCTGCCCCCGTGGCAAATCGTTAGAGGTTTTGTTCCATGACTGGAACATGTCAATTTAAATATCCCGTGGGTGTAGTGGGAATTGCTCTGTCTCTATGACAGAAGTTTATAGAAAGGATTCTATCATATGGCTGGTCTGCAGTAAGAGCAGACTATATTGCTGAGACACAGAAAATCCTTTTCATTCCACTGCTGTATGATGAGCCACTTTGGAGAAAAGTTGGGGTAATGTATGATATTACTACTCAAAGCCCAAAATCTAATCCAAGTGTACACATCTCTGGAAGTGTTCAAGGCCAGGATGGATAGAGCCCTGAGCAATCTGGTCTAGTCGGTTGGCATCCCATCATGCAGGGGGGTTGGAATGAGATGATCTTTAAGGTTCCTTCCAACCCAAACCATTCTGTGATTTTGTGACGGTGCAAAATGGATCAGATTGACATCTAGCACAGAGCTAAATCAGTTCTTCTAAACCAGATGAACTATGCTCACCTTGCTGTACATATTAAACACAAGCAACCTAGCAATGGTAAGCTTCCCAAAGATCCATTTTTCTGCGTAAGTTACTGCTATTTCCAATAAAATCAAGTACCTTTATTTTGCTTGCTGTCCTATTTATGACATGTAAAACTTGCTACTATGCTACAGTCTAAAATTCAGGACAGTAGATTGTAGAAAAACCTTAGGAAGAGGGAAAGCTTCGTATGAGAAAGTACAAAGCTATGAATAACCAAATTCTTAAAATGTATCTTGACTGAAAAGTAGTACTCCACTTCCTTAAAAAAAAATCAACAAAGGCTTTTGGGCATTAGCTCTGAACTGTCATATTCACTGATACGCAAGAACTGCATCAAATGCATCGCATGTGCATCAAACAGCGTGAGACCAACTTGGTTAGGCTGGGATTCAGGGTGTTAGGAAACATCTAAGACAACAACTATGAGCTATACTAGTCGAAACTGAACAAACAGTTGTGGTATGAGCTCAGTAGGATAATTTTTAACAATTGCTCTGTAGTCAGGACAGCCTGGGCTCCTTTCACTGTCCAAACATCGTAAACTACAGCTACTTATTAAAAAAAGAATTCTGATTAAATTGGAGTTTGTAGGGAGCAAGGCAGGAGGTGTATATACAACACAGACTCAGCTCTTGAGGAAGAAATGCTTATTTCTAGAGAAAAAAAGAAAACTATTTTTAGCCTGTTTTTTTAAATTATGTGGTAAAAATGCAACTAGGAGACATTATAAGATGGTCAGGCAGCACAAACTTAGAGGTTGTAGCCTCACACTTTAAGGTTAAAGTTACAAATTAACAGACAAGATCCCAAAAAATGTAAGTCTAGGGCTAAGATGATGACACGTAGGCACCTATAGTGCTAACAAAGCCTATCCATCCAAAACTCCTCCTTTACTGCTCAGATCTCTAACTCACAGGAAGCCACTGTGGCAGCGACGAAAGCTACAGCAACCAAATACTCAGTGCTATAAAGAACCAGTGTCCAAAGATGTGTGCACCCCTTAGTGCATCTCCAGGTTTGAAAACCTCAACGTACCATTCAAACGTCAATATGTTACTTCCTTTCACTTCAAAGCTGGCAAAACCCAAAACAAACAGCATAAACCTTCTCAATTCATATCCTCAACATAACTGATTCTTGGGAAAAAAAGGCCTCCTGAATACATTGCTAGGGGGAAAATACTACTAATTATGTCCCTGTATGCAGTGCTTCTCCACTGGATGCTTTGTTCAATGTTTTCAAATAAAATACTGAATGGCTCTAGCTGTCTGAAATCTGCTGGCTGTCATCAGGAGGAAACAGGCAGATCGACAGTTTAAGACATGATTATTTTATTTGTTTTGTCACTTCTTTGCTGCATCTCTCCAATCTAACACCAGCAACTATCACCCTGCTAAGAACTCAAACCACACAAAGACAAAAACTAGAAAGGGGAGAGGTGGAGATCATTCTGCTGCAAGCATTTTTTTGTCTTGTACAAATAATCACTATCCAATGTTGCCACTGGAAGACTACCAGTCCTGTTAAAAATTCATGTATTTAGGGAGTGTTTCATGGAAAACAAACACTTAATTGTAAGCAAACCAAAAATTAATGAAAATAGAAAATACCATCCTACAGCTCTTTACTGTAAAGTGACCTCTGGAACACCACTGACTTTTGGTGGCTGTTTCTACTAACATTTCCTTTCCAAGAATCTCTTCATTATTACCCAAAAACTCTGACACTCAGAAACAGTTTAGGAAGAGAATAGTCTGTTGCTTTGGCAGGAAAGATTACATTACACAGGAAATGCACAGTATGGTTTCAAACAAAGGTATTTCCCTTCAACTCTAGTGTAGCTTTTAGATACAATAATCTTCCCCCGGCTATATTGTCCTGACCTGACTTCATTGGTCTTAAGACTAAATAATAAAAGGCTTCAAGGCTCAAGCCTGTGTTTACTCTTTTCACAGTTTCGGAATCAAAAGACCATAATCTTAAACAGATATTTGGAAAAAAAAAAAAAAAAAAAAAGAAGAAGTATTTTATTCCATACCTCATTGTGGTTCTTGCTTAACCATTCCTTAATAGTGTTAAGGGCAATGACAGCAGCAGGCTCATTTGGAAAACCTAAAGAGAGAAGAAATGAGAGATAAATAAAAGGCATACATTTTTTAATATATAATAAAACAAAAATCTGACTTTTTTTCCTTCCTATTTCTTGAAAGGTTTTGAAACTACAGTTGCTCAACTTCCTCCAGATTTTTGTAAAGGTTTTAGATAACATCAATTACTTTTTTCCCCAGCTATATAAATTGAAAATAGGCCCAGTGATGTTTTCTTTGATTTACTTTTATTTTTTTTTATTTAATTCTTGTTAGGAAAGCCCCACTACTCAAGAGAAGAAGAAACAATAGAGAGCTATATAAGTGTCATACTAGGCAGGCAACCATATAACACATATATCACAGTAACAAATACTAGGCTTACATTTCATGGCAGGCAAGAAAAATTTAGATGTTCCTTAAGGCATAAGGGCTTTCTTAAGGCTTTCTTTCTTTAATCCATCTGTCAGCAAAACTATAGCCCACTATGACCCCAATGCCATAGGCCTTATAAAGATAGAAATGTTTGAGTTGGAAATCTCTCAATTTATGACCTAAATCATAACAAACAACTTTGGAAATTAAAGAATTCATGAAGCGTAAGGGTGTGCATTTAAGGCCTGATGTTGCATGATATACTAGCAGTAGTAACTCCCCCCAGCATTAAACAATATCAGAAATCTTTCCAGGGATACAGACTTTTTGCTTTGATGGTCTCTATCTATCAAACCCAAAGATGTTTTCATTACTTAGGCAGCCTTAATTTAATTTTCCTTTAAATTCCTAACTTGAGGGCAGCAAATCATTTATGGGAGGATTCAAAAATAAAAACCCATAAGCTCTAGGAATCGCTCTCAGTAGGTTAGATTAATAGAACAGGCTTTGAAGACATGGAGCTGCAGGCACAGTGGACAAGTAACCAACAGGGCTAGAAAGAAAAAGGTCATGAAATTTGGTGTACAGCTGTGTAGATACAGACTTTCTTACATCACACATCACCCCCACAGCATAAACTGAAATGCAGACACTGCAAAAATTACAATTGTCCAGCTTTTTGGCTCATATCCTCTTCAAGCCTTTTTCAGAACTTGTGCATTGCAAGGTTTGAAAAAGCAAAACAAAACAAAGTCCCTCCACTGAGTCACATCCCCAAAACATCACTCCCTGCAACTGGACTCCACAAGGATTTGGTCCAGCAGCACGTCACTGTTTGAAGTGATAGATAACAACCATTCAGCAAGAACAGCAAGTAAAATGGTCAATCTTTGTGTAATACCAACATTTAGCATGTGCTTCCTTTGCACACTTTTCTCAGTGAAGCACATTTTTACAAAGCCCACGATGGAAAATTAGCTTGGACCCCACAAATGTTACTGTGGATATACTTCCATTGCTGCTGGGAAAATGTATTTTTGTGACATTTAATATAAAATTGTGACATTTAATAATGCTGCTGATATCATCAAGGCATATGTCTCACAACACAAACTAATGGCCATTAACGAAACCCAAAGCAGGGACCTCCAACAGCCTCATTTTCATCCATATAAAATATGAGAGCTATAAGCAGACTGTCTGCTCAAATCAGTAATACCCTATCTAACAAACTGGGACTTTCTCACACACAAATTCCGTACCCTGAGCGTGGCAGCTCAGCCTGGACATACAATGAGCACCATGCAGAGGGACAAATGCGTATTTCAGACAACTGACACACCATTGTTTATGCACTGAATGGTTTATTTTCAGAACAATTCTCCCTCCAGCAAGATTAACTTTTCAGGCTTGTTTTTCACTCCCTTGAAGCAGGGTATTTGCCCGAAACTGTGATAAAGCACTGGCAATTGTATAGAACCTCTGCATAAATTGTGCAGTATTCAGAAAATGGCTGCCATACTAACCAGTCTTAAATAGAAGCTTATCTAGAAAACTGGTGTTCAATTACTCCTAAGTCACCACAATGTAAAGGAAATAGTTCAGCAACCAAAATAAAGAGCCTTGAATTCTGCATATGGTTTCAGAAAATACCCTGAAATCCGTAAGAGCCTTTTATGATCAGTTACCCCTCAAAAATAACAATCTAATTAGCATTTTACACACATTTCTACTAATCTTAAGGAAAGGATTATCTTACTGGCTCTATGCAGATGCAGGATGGAATTTAGCCTCCTGTTCCATACCCTGCACCAGCACAAAAGACCCTGTGTCTCTGATTCTTGACCAGAAAAACATTTTGGTTTATAGGACCGGGTTACAGGAAGATAAAGTGAGATTGGATCTTTTAAAACATGTTTTTGCATTGCTTTTACCTCTAAGTTACATTTGCCTGCCACAACATTTCTGGTCTGTTCCCATCCACATCCCCATCCCCCCTTCCCCACTTTCCTTTCAGCGAGAAAGCAATCCCAGGGAGCACGTGGGAATCAAATTACTTGAGAAAAATGAGCTCGAGGAGCCTCACAGTTAACCGACTGC
This sequence comes from Oxyruncus cristatus, assembly GCA_013399855.1. Lineage (NCBI taxonomy): Eukaryota > Metazoa > Chordata > Aves > Passeriformes > Cotingidae > Oxyruncus > Oxyruncus cristatus. Next base: position 256,666 of record VXAY01005796.1, on the reverse strand, counting down.
TGGAGCAGCAGCTTGGGCAATTCTGGCTAAAGGCTCAATTTCACAAAAGATAAAACAGGTAAAGTAATGAGTGACACTGGCCCATGTTACTGCAGTGAGTGCTCCTCCAGCATACTGAAAAGGACACTGGCACAAAAAGGCACACGTTAGCTGTGAGAGGTGCCTCCACAGGACACCTCTGGGTTTATCTGGCTGGAGAAAAAGGGATAGTTATATGTCCTGCTTGTATGTCATGGACACAGTTGAACACTGAATCTTCCTTTCCTCCTCTCTGCATCTTGCTGATAGACATATCTATTGCCTCACTCACTCCCTAAGCTGAATGACTGTGTCTCCATACAAAAACCCCGTAAAGTAGACAACAAATGTAAAGTAGACACCAAATATAAAGTAGACTCCATCTGACCTCTACTGCTTTTGGTATGTCTGTGCACAGACACTACCCTCAGTGACAGCCTAGAAATGCTTTAAGAGGCCTTAACTTCTGAGGTTCTGCAACTGCTTCCAGGACTTTACCACCTTATTCCTGAAAATTGTAATCCTGACCTGTGAAATGGCTGGCAAAACAAGCTCTGTGCTGTTCAAGTTCTTGCAGTCATCGTGGTTATAATTTTCCAGAGAAGGCACGATAAGACCTGGCAGAATTATTTTGATATATTTGATATGAAATAAATGTGCTGTTTTAGAGGAGGAGAGTGCGGAGGAGAACTAAGATAGTAACTAGAGATACACATTGACATTCCCATTACATTTTGTATTTATTCCCTGGAAAGCAACTGGTAAGAACCTAAGTCCCTCTGTTTCCTCAATGTACAGAAAAAGTGCAATGAATTCCCTCTTGTTAGAAACTCTAGTGCAAATGCTCAGCCTTTTGTGCTTGGGGGATTCAGAGGAGAAACATTTCACTCTATTCTGAGTTTCTCTTACTCTGTGCTTAATTTGTCTGTGCAGTATCTGAAAAATGAACACAAGTAGTTCACAGAATCAGAGAATATCCTGAGTTGAAAGGGACTCACAAGGATCATAAGAGTCCAACTCTGCACAATGTTCTTCAATGAATAACAGTGCAACAAGGATTTTGTGACACAAAACTAATAGAAATCCATTTCAGGAACTCCCAAATTCTATGGAGATGCTGCTGGCTTTATCCGCCTCTTGTACTGCGCTCGATCCAGTGCTGCATCTTACTAAAAATGCCTGACTTACAACCAGGTAATGCCAGCTCTCCATGAAAAATCCATTAACAAAACACAGCTACTAAATAATCAACCTTTAATATGATCTAGCAGAGGATGATGATAACAGATTATAATGGGAAGGTTGTAACAGTAACAAGCAAATGTCAATCCAGAAAATCACTACAGCAGCTGCAGGGGTGAGTGTTGTAATTTGTCAGTTTAACTGAGATGCCTAATGTTTTCTGTAAATCAACTCATTCTGGTAAAAAAAAAAAAAAAGGCCTGTATCATTTTTTGTAAGCACAGCCTAAATGCTAGACAGGTTTTTATTCATTTAAAACAGGCTCCCTTCTCTGTGGATTCTAAAAGGCTCATTGCAGGCTTAATATTCTCATTTGCCAGTCTTAATGGTTTCATTTTGAAGAAAACCATGAAAAGAACCAAATGCACATCAACACAAATACTCATTATGGGTTTTCATATTTTCTCAGAAAAAATATCTACCCTGGCATGTTTGTGCATATATCAAGATGTAACACTTTGCAGACTGTTCCTGTGTGCTAAAATCAACCCCAGGCCCCACTGCTTAATCAACACGACTGCTAAAGTGGAATAACTTTCACGTATTCAGTTTATAAATTTGCCAATACGTTTATTGATCTATAAATTACGCTCTTCAAATAGTAGCTTGTCACATTTTAAAACTGTGGAACTGTACTGAAGGCCATCTCTGCACTCAGTATGACAGGGTATCTCCACCATGCATCAAGCACTTGCCGCGTGGGAATCATTAGCACCAGATGATACGGAATATAAAGATGTTTCAAGGGAAAGAAGAAGATGAAAAGAAGAAGGGGGAAAGAAAAGAAAAAAGGCACTAAGCATTTATTCCATACTTGTTCTGAAACCCAGTTTTATTACTGGTGCTGCAAATGCTTTCTGAATCACAGCAGACATGTAAATAACTGTGCTTCATCATGGCCAAGTGGGCTGAGGCCAGCTATTGACAACACACTAATCACAGTCCTTCAGCCTTACGACAATGAAAGGAAACAAATGAGATGCACAGCCCAACATGCCTGAGGTAGGGTTAACTCAATACATCCTGTCCTTCAGCTGTGAAATGAGCAGTATAATCTTGCAACTGATCCCATATAATGATCTTGTAAAAATGTATTTTAGTAGTCAAAATGAATTCACTCATGCTAGGTTGATTCCCATTACCATGGTAAATTCGGCCTGTTTGGACTGAGAGATGGTTGTATTCTACCAACAACCTTGCTGTGTTGCCATTCTTGAGCTTTTTTCTTTTTTTTTTTTTTTTTTTAACTCTCCCTCTCTCTCTGGGTTTTTTTTTAATAACCATAGTCACGCAGTGATTGGACAAACAAGCTAAGTTGCTACCTTGATAATTTTTGTGGGTAAGTCATAACTGGGAAAGAAAGTGCCCTCATTTGGATCAGCTACATTGAAGTCTAAACAGAAGAGTCATGAATCTTCTGCTCAATAACCTAACTTGCCTTATTGAACTCATTCAGCCATAGAAAACCTTATTTGCTGTCCACTCAAAAAGTAACTCTAGGATAAACACAGTGAAAGTAAGTCCTATGAAAAGCCAGTAACCATTCTGCTACCCTGAGAAAAAAAGCTGCACCTATGCCCTGTATCCTTCATGGATTGGGCTGGAGTAATTAATTAGCATTAAGTGATAACGAGAAATTTTCAAAATGCATAAACAAAACATTCTCCTGAAGAAAACATCATATGTTTCTCAATTCCTCCCAAGCCAGGGACATGCCTTTATGTTTTCCTGGAGTGAAAAAATTCAGCAGCAACAGAAAACTACATGTAGTTCCTGCAGAATCATTTCCAGTTGCATTCAACTGACATGAGAGAGGCAGCTGGTAGAAGGTAGTTAGTAAAGGAATCCAAAAGAAGCATCTAATGCAAGAAACAGAATGTCTCTGCTATGACACAGTGACAAAAAGCAGGTAGAGAATTGAAATAACAGAGAGCTCTTCTTCATTCACCAAAGTGCACTGGGTGATTCAGTGATCCCTGTTTAAGTCAGTGTTGGCACCAGGGCACACAATGAACCTCACACAGGCCAGTGAAGCCAAGGCGAGTAGCAGGTTGAGATACACTGGTTCTCTTGAAAACAGGGCTTGCTCAGCCTTGGCCTGTCAGAAAAGGTGCCCAGTGTGTGCTCACAGCTGTGCTGGCTGACAGGGGTCTCTTATCTGATCAGCACAGCAACTCACCTTCACCAGCTACAACACTGGTGCTTCTCTGGACAAGCTGCACATCTGGACTCAGCTCACAGCTGCACTCAACAGGGGTCCGTTACCCAAAGGTGGCTGAGATGCAAGACAAACCATGTCACTGCTGTCTCTCTGAAACACACGATTTCACACCACATTTCACTTCACACTCTGCTACGTCAATATCATCAGAAAAATACCTGACATGTAGTTGTGTTAAAAATGTCAGCTGAATGTAGACATCCACTGTAATTATTTAAGTCCATGTGAGCAGAGGTTTGCACCAACAGGTCTTAAGATTCCACTGAAGAAAAACTAGATTTCAAGTATACTGAGTTGTTTGATATTTATTAGCACTGAAGTTTTAGTGCAAATGCATTAACACTTGGACTGCTGAGGAGGAACAGAGCTTCCCTAAGAGTACCTTGCTGAAGGATTTATCATCCTGCCTTTCTGCAGGAGACTTGCATGTGTGCAAGAATATCACTTCTCTGCAGCAGTCAGTACATTTTTTTATTAGAAGTCAAGGTTTTGGGTTCATTTTTCCAGCATTTGTAAATGAGTAGGTTTGCAGGGGAACCACGTCATGGATAAATGGATTCTCTTGCAGTCTTGTTAAAAAAAAAAACCCGAAACATAGCAAGCAATACTCAGAGGCTCTGGGAAGCAAACTGCATCATAGCTGTGCTGTTTACTGCTCTGTGTGATGGAGCTTTTCTGTCTGTCAGGGAATTTCTAATGCCCATGCAGAACATCAAAGCTTCAAGCTGAGCATAGTAGGGGAAACAGCAGGAAGACACCAGCACAACACCGAAAGGGAAAAGATCTCACTGCCCTGGTAATTAGCATTCTCCTCTGGTAAGAGAAAGTACACATAATGCAAATGTAAGTGGGAGATATACTAAAGCAGGTAGTTTGGCAATTATAGAATCTACCTATGAGAGCATATATGCAATGTCTGTTGCATACACAGCTGTTTAGTCACATGTATGCAGCTGTTCCTGAGCTCATCATTTTCCTTAAAACACACTCTACACCGTATCCAGAATTGCTATTCCAAGAAACAAGCATTGTACAGAAAAACGTTAACTGAAAGAGGTTTCAAAGCGTACATGAGCTCCCCAATGCAGAGTATTTCATCTTCTACTTCAGCCATATATAGGAAGCAAGTTGGGTTTTTAGAGTGGCAACACAATACAGCCAAAGTAATTTGAAACAAAGTGTAAAGCACTAGTCAACTGTGAAATCTCCCATCATACACTGAATTGCACAGCAATGGTATATTGGCTTCAGTGTATTTACAGTTCCAACAAGGTTAAACATTTATTCTACTCACTGATTTAAATAAAAATGCCTTGTTGTTCTCAAGTGAAGCAAAGTGTAGGGAATATATCCCACCTTCACAAAGTGCCATGCTAATGCCACAAGAGATAAAAAACAACCCCCACACACCCACATACTCCGAATTCCACTTGAAACTGGTACTTTTTCCTAAAAAATGTGGCCCAGTGTGGTGATGCTTAACCTTCACTGACACTATCCCAGGCCCTCCTTGACACACACTGCCTCTAAGCACTGAGGGAAGATCTGCTGTTCAGCAGTGGGAATAAAGTAATGATCCTGGGCCTTGAAAAGCCTGTTTCCCTATGAAAATGTGTCTTCCCATTGATTACAGACTCTAATTGAAGGCTCGCCTGAAGCTGAGATATTCTTGACATGCCTCTCCTTACTGATTCGCTGATGTTTCTATTACATCTGCCACTGCAGGCTGGGCAGGGGAACAAGGGGAGGAATTGCTATGGGAGGCTCTTTCTTCTCACTGACAGGACCTTTGTGCAGGCAACAGGGGCAAGTAAAATACACTCAAGTGCAGGAGGTTGAGGTGGAGGAAGAGGAGGAGAGGGAGGAAGCACAGAACATCTTGCTGCAAGGTGAGGTTTAGGATTTTGGGGAGGGGGGCTGAATCTGAGAGGCAATATCAGGGTAGAATAGGCAGCACATCATGACAGGAGTCACAAGAACTTGGGGATACACATGAGTGTAATGGACATGAGCCACCACAGCAAAATGAAGGGAGATGGAAGCATAAAAAGCCTGAGAAACTTTAGAGGAATCAAACCCGCACAGGCAATAGAAAAAAAAACTACAAAGTCACACAGAGAACACAGACAGCATGGCCAGCCCAGCTCTAGCCTTTAAATCACTTCCACCATGTTCAATTGCTCTGACAGATGCAACCCAAAGACCTAGGTGGATTATCTAAAACCAACAGAGTACTTGGGGAAGGCCAGCCACGTACAAGAACAAACAAAACTATCAGACGTCATTTCTACTGAAGCAGTGTTCTTATCTCCTCTCTGAGGGAAATCAAAGATTTCTAGGACCACATAAAGAAAATCAGCTGAAACAACATATATTTACTCCTTGCGAAAAGAAAAGAAAGGAAAAAAATAGGTAATAAAGATGTTCTTTTATCTTTTTTCCCAAGAGACATATGTGGGAGAAAGTTAAGAGGGCAGGTTGGGTGAAAAAGCAAGATCCTGTGTCTGGCATATTTAATCTACTTAGTCTTTTTAACAAATACATTATTGATTCTTGGTTTATTATTCACACTGTGGGGTTTTTTTCCATTCTTGCCTCAGGCAGCGATAAACCACACTAAAGGGTCACACAGACCAGCAGCTATTGTATTCAGGAACTCTACAACAGCTCAAAACTGAAATATTTCTAGCCAATCTGGAGTTCAAAAATGCCAGTACATTTGGGAGGAACAGAGAGAGGGTTGCATTTCATATTTAATGCTTAACGGCTTGTTCTTCACTGTACAGAAAGGCACTTCACGCTACTTGAACACCCGCTACGTGTATGCTCCTAAAAGAAGTGCTTGTGCAGAATTTTGGACTTGACACATCATTGCACTATCTCAACAATTTAATGCATTAATTTTTTAAGAGGAAGCATTTTTCCCTCCTTGTCTGGATGCTGCTTCATTTCTGTAGTAGTCATTCACCTGGCAAGAGGTGAGCTCTACTTAACTTCATTTCAGGATCTATTGCAGCAACTTTGTCTACAAAACATGGAAGCCACCAGCAGCTCTTGAACCTTTCTCCCAATGCTTGAAGTGAAAACTTCTTCTGCTTGTTCTGAGATCACAGCAATATACACAAAAGAAATGTGATTAGAAAAGGTTACAGGATTGGATTAATGGGAAAACTGATTTAAAGCAAGGGTAAGGAAAACCTGAAATTTAAAACTCTGATTGCAGTGAAGCTGCCTGGTTACAACACTTCCAATACTCTTAGGAAGACCTCAAATGCTTAGGAGTGTAAAATAAACCATTAATGAGTAAAATACAAAAATATCCTAATCTCTTGGAAAACCTTGACTCTCTTCCACCTCCTTTCTTTTTTTAAGGTCTCATTTACTCACGTGCTAGTTATATATACCCACGTTAGCACACCCTCAATGCAGCACTTCTTTCGACTGACAATTTCCCCAGCATCAGTTGCCTTTTAAACACAACACCATCAGTCAATCAACAAGGTAACCCAGATCTCATCAGGTTCTTCAGCATGTCAAAAGATCACACTGCTAATTGTCAAACAAGTATTTATTAAAAATACAATTTCTGTTAGTAACTGTAATTTGCATTTCACTCACAATCATGCGTTTACTGAATCTTGAATACTTCAATCAAAAAGGAAACTAAGTAACTCGTTAATGGCACTTCCAATCCCAGAAATTCAAATCCAATTTAGTCTTGATATGAACTTTAGGTCTTATTAACACTTGTTTTAAAAAGCATTTTCAACATGTATTCCGACAAGTTGTCAGTGTGTTGGGGTTTTTTTAATTTATTTTTAAATCATTACACAAGCAAACATGTCCTGTTTCAGAAAGGAATGGGAATTCCTAATGTTTAGAAAGGTCTAACAAACATCAACATTTCTGGTTAGACCAGCAATGGTAAATCAGGCCTTAAAGTAAAATGATTTCATTTTGTGCGACCCACTCTTCAGGGGGAAACAAAAAAACACACGTGTTTTTCAAGTAATTCGGAACAATATTCAAACTGAAATAGGAGAAAAAGCAATGACAATTACTGTAGTCAGAAGCGATGCTCAGATTTCAACCAAAGGAGCCGATGCAATGGTTGGTCAGATCAAGCAGCAAAGGGTTTGGAAGCCTAAGAAATTTCTTTTCTCCAACAACACAGTACAAATCAGAAGCTGATCTGGACAATTTAAATGTAAATTTCTTACCACCTGTCAGACAAGTAAGATTTAAAGGCTTTCCCTTAAAAACCCAGGCATCTCCAACCCTAGTTTTTATGTGAAAATTGACCTCCCACCTCAATTTCCTTGTAAATGTGGCCCTGTGGCAGCAAAGGGGTGGTTTGTTCCAGTGCTTTATTAAATTTGGGTTACGTGTATGGTGGGCATGAGATGATCCACACTGTGCTTGGGGAAAAACACCTGTTTGAGGCAGCTCTCTCTGCTCCACACCACAGCCAAACACAACTAATCCTCTTGGAAACGCGACATCCCAGGTAGATTAGCAGAAGGTGTATGGAAAAACATTAAATGTGCTGCACAGAGAAACCTCATTGATTATTAAGCAAACAAGGGAAAATACCTTTAGTTGGGGGATACATAAAAAGAAGGTGGGTAAATTCAAAAGAACATGTTACATAATCAAAACTAAATGTAGGCATTAAGAGTCGAGCTTAGAGAGCAGCTTTAGACAATGTGATTTCCATTAATTTTATCAAAGGATCCCCTCTACATGTGCAATTACTCTCAAGATAGTTTGCACTATCCTGACAGCTGTGCATCTCCAGATTGTGAAAAACACCACTGTAATATTGAGTCAGGCCGGGATTATTTTAGCGAATTATTGGTATGCGAACACCGACCTCCACAGCGCAGGGTCTCACATCTCTGGGGACAGAAACCAGTAAAAAACCCCAGAACTGCATGAAGGAGGGAAAGTTATCACTGTATGGGTCAGAATCTAGAAAGGGCAAAACAGTGCCTGTGAGTAAGAGGGAAAAAAAATCATGAAAAACAGCCCTGAGAGCTATTTACTAACTATTAAAAAGGTAGGGAATGGAAAATAAAGGCATGAAAGTACTTATGCTGCTGAGACCAGTGTAAGGTATTTGTAGACACACACACCCCAATTCTAATTAGACTTCTCCAATTAGATTTACAAAACTAAGAGATTGTCATTCTGTAAGAAACAAGGTTGCTTTTTATAGATCAATTGATAAAGAAAGGGCTTCAACAGTGAAGCAGGAAAACTCACATCACTGATCTTACCAATGAGATCAATACCTATGCTTATTTGAATTATACATATTTATATATGAACTTCGCAAAATAATCTCATGCAAGGTGGTGCTGATGCCAATAAAAGCTGCTGAACTTACAGTAACTACCTGGGGACAGAAAAAGAACAACAGACTCAAAGTTTGTGGCGTTACTGAAAGTCTGAATATTACCATTTAAAATTATTTCAAAAAGCAAAGGTGCAGTTGCCATAAAAGCCAGTTAAGAATAAATAAAAATAAATTATACTAGCACTGTGATAATAATCAAGCCATGTTGAAACCACCCAAAATCAAGCACTCAATACTTAAAAGTATTCTAAGAGTAGAGAAATTAAGTGGTGGACATGAAAGAAATGAAAGAAGGATCTCCAAAAATTCAGAAGGGTCACAGAAGAAGGATTTATATTGCTTAGAAGGAGATTACAATTAAATTTCAAAGACACAATCTAAACAAATAGAAACACTAATTGCTGCAGGTTATCTGAGTTCATGCAAACATTAAAAGAAGGGAAACTAAGTCGATTAAGAAATCCCCTCTCTGGTAGGAATTTGGAAAAAAATCCTGTACACAGATTGAAAAACCAGGAAGAAGAAAAAATGCTAAGGTTAGCAGTCAGACTAACTTTTTCAAACAATTTCAAAACTTCTTAAAAGAAATTTGAAAGAATTAGTGTGTAAAAACAGGGCTAAGTCAAAGGAGGAAACAATGAATGTGTGAGCTTCTGGGACATTTCTTGTGCTGAAATTTTAATATGAATCTTGTTTCCTACCAGTTCCCATCAGATTCCACATCTACCTTTTTCACGTGCTGTGTATGTAGAAGTGAGATAATACCACCAGGAACACACTGAAAAAGAACTGATGCTTCAAAAGGATTGAAGTACTTTTGAAAATCCAGTAAACAAATGAAAAAACTCACAAATGAGTTTTAACAAAACAAGTTCAGAGTGTGGAAAAACATCAGCTTCTAAATCCAGTTTTAACAAATGAAGAAGCTACTGCCATATCCCTGTCCCCCAGGAGTAACTCCATGATGGTGGCTGAGACGTTTGTGTGGACATCCTTTGCTTTGGTCCAAATCCGTAGGATGGACTGGTTTCAACAGCTTCAATCTAGGCGGCTTTTTTATCCAGTGCCCCTCCTTGGGATTGAAACGGATGAGCAAGGAGGTGGGCTTACAAACCTGGGGAGGCCATGAGTCCTGGCTTGGGGTGAGCAACCTCACAGCAGGTAGAGCTGCAGTAGCCAAACAGTGCTCACATAGGACTATCTGGGTGTTTCGGTGGTGGTGGCTTTGGTGTTTTTTTATAAAGCAAAGTGTCTTTTAAACAACTGCATCCAATGTGTGTTAATGTGATGATGCTGCCTTAAATGCTGAAAATTATTGACAGATAATTCAGGATTGGATTGAAGCCCATGATTATCTCCCAATGTCTACTAAGTGGATATTTAGATTTGTTGTGAAGGAATAGGAAGAGAGCTTAATCTTCAGTCCTGACATTTTAAGGGAAGAGAGAAGCCTTGTAATTTAGAGATCCACAGACATTAATGTATTTAGTAGGCAGTGACAAAAACAAGCAATAAATACAGAGTTACCTAAATAGCACAGATCGTACATTAAAAGTTACAAAATTAAGGCTAGACATGAAATTCTGGCAGAACCATTTTGTTTAGTAAGTAGAAAACCAGTGAAATATGTTGACAGTGAGAGTCATAAAAACAAATAATAAAAATAAGTAGATTAAAAAAAATTGTGGAGGTAAGAGAAAATTTAAGACATCAATAATGATAAAACATGGAGCCAAGATTGAAATACATTCAGTGAAAATATGAAGGTGACCTCTTCCTAGCAGAAAGCTTTGATGCTATGAAACGTCAGTGATTTGTGGAAATTGGTCTATCAAGTAAACATAATTTGTTACCAAATGTAATTTTTTGAAGTAGATAATTTCTTGAAATCATACGTAATTTAAACTTAATATATGTTTATGAACTTCAAGCCCATGTTTTATTGGCATTAGTGCTGATGGAGAAATGTTTCTATCTATTCCTTTTCAGAAAGTGTTCAGCTTAGTTAAGGTCAGCATAAATGCCATGTAATCAACATGGGAAACTCAGAAGAAGGTCAACGACTACAAGAGAGAATCCTGAGAACATGAATCAAGTTAAGAATGAGAACATGAATCAAGTTAAGAAAGGATTCGGAAGTTCACTCTTTAGCACCAAATTCCACAGTCAGAATATCATTGACTACCCTTGGTGAGACAATTTTGAATAAGCTGGAATTATTAAGGAACTTCAATAGCAGAGCAGCTAAATATTTTCATGGCACTTGTGCACAGTTTTGAAAAATAAGAACTGAAAATATATATGGGGAGTTCATAAAACCTTGTGTGTGAGCATAAATTAAACAGCCAGAGATTCTTGTCAATTCAAGTTTGTCAGCTGTACATTCTCTACCTCTGCTGTCAATCAGGGTAAACAGTCACCGCTTGTGATTGCCTATAGTCAATAAAGTGGTGACAACTTATTAATCAAGCCACAAAATAGAGAGATGGGGTATAATGTTCCACAACATGAAATCCTCATTAGGAATGCCACAGAAGCATTGCCAATATGCACCCTCATTACCTGCATCATGGCTAGCAGCATCAATTAGAAGGGAGATTTGAATCTCACACCCTCTTTTGGGAAGGGCTTACCATGAATGAGTAAATCATTGCTTTACTGAAGAATAGCAAATATTACCTTACGATGTTGACAGCAAAATAAACCAGAAGATTCTTAGAGCACTGAGCACCACGGTCAGCACTCAAGCAGCATCACTGTTTTCTTCTATATTGTATTTGGTGGTGTGGAAAATGCATCAACTTTTTGCTTTCTTTCTCACTTTGTAAACTAGGCCAAAAGGGACAAAAATCATCTTCTCTTAATTAAGCAACGCCTGCTTAGCAGCAGAATTGTTCTTTTCTCTCATTCCTAAAGACAGAAGAAAAAAAACCAAAACACCAAAAAACCAAACCCAGAAGACTACAACCAGCTAGCAAATACAGCTCAAAATGTCATTGGACTTACAGTAACGTTCTTAATGGCACTCAACTAAAAAATATGTTCTGGACTCCTAACAGCCTGCTAGGGTGTTTACTGCTGCAACAAAGAGAATGGTTAAAAACCTATCAGTGGCAGAATGTTTAGCACCTATTACGGACACAAGTGTAACTACCTAATGGTAATTAAGGGCATAAGAGAATGATTAATGTTCTGGAGCCATAAAACTGCATCAGTTCAAAAGCCATTATGATTGCACTGTCTGCAGCTCACAGCCTACATTGGGCAATTTACCCTGATACACATCCTGCATAAAAGTGATACTCCATTTTTTTCCAATGTTGGATAATGAGCTGGTACGCAAAGCTTAAACTACGCACCACACACTGGTCACCACAGGAACAGTCGATTTAATCTCATCCTAAGAATGTCCCCATTTCTGAATCATAAATTCTTGATCTTCCTATTCTGTATTTTTCTTGTCAAAATGCCAAACAGTCCACACACTGTCGTCTTCTCCAATTTAGAAATATGCTTTTGATCATCAAAACCGAGAAACACGAATATGGGTCTGAAACATACACTACTGCCTGCCAGCTAGAACTATGTGCTGACATTTATACTGGCTCTTATTTAGCTCAGGGGTGTCTGAACCATGTTCTTCCCATGCAGGATCAGCATAAAATCAGTCATATTGAAAAGTACCTTCATCAATGAGCGATATGGAAATGCTACTCAATTGGACTAAGCAACCCAAAATTTATTTTTTAACAGAAACAGGTCACAATGTGTGATGAAAGATTATATTTTCTCTATGGGACACTTCCAGCTCCCTGAAAATGAAGGTATAACGTTCGTATTCCAGAGAGCAATGAAAACAGAAGGGGACAGAAAGTCTTCCACTGCCACAGCATCACATACAGTAAATCATTACTCCTTAAATAGTACTATACATTATTTCTGTTAAAGGGTTCTTTCAAACATCACGGAGAGAAGGGAAAGAGAAAAAAAAAGGTGATATGCTACATTGTCCAAAACTAAATTGGAAAATGATAGATACAGTTTATCATCCAGTAATATATAGGAAAGCAAGCACTTCCATTCTCTCATATACAAGTAATATATTGAAAAGAATAAAAAGAGACACAAATCGTTTACAAATCTGACTTTAAAGTAATGTTCTTTTCAAGGGGCTAGATACTCTTTCAAAAAAAAGTAAGATAACAAAGTCTTCCCTGCCCAAAATGAACATTTCAAGAAAGGTATGATACATTGGACCAGATTTCTCCTCTGCTGAGCTCAATGCAGTCAGAGTCAAAGTGAATAGGGTCAATTACAAACGGCTACATTTATTCCTCTCAGTGCAATAGAATATTTCACAGTTAGTGCAAACCACCATAACTTCTCTGAAACCAATGTACCCCAGCATGAATTTAGATCTGTTTCCATTTTAGTGACCAGATGAAAGCCTAAAATCATAGCAGTAGATAGATTAAAAAACATTATTATGTAAAGCATATATGAGGAGGCCAGTTAAAACAGGGTCTCATATTCCTAATACAACCCTGGAAATCACATACATGCTGCACCATTCCAAGAAGTACGTAAGAAGAAAGCTACCTAAACATCTGCCAAAAGATCTCAAGTTCTCTGCACAGCTGACAGAGTAAGACAAGTTCTTTAGGCTGCTGTTTTTATCTTTCGATTGGAACCAACCTATGTGACCTTAAATATCATCTAAGCTTCAACCCCAATCTTTCCTATCTTTTGCAGTTACCTGTAACACATCCACCCAAACCAAGGAGCCATTTCAGTTCCTATGGGCTTAGACACAAAATCACTCCTAAAACAACTTTTATGCTGCTCTGTCTCCAGGGCTGTACCTTCTAAACCACCACACTGTGACCCTTTCTCCCAAGGACTAACCCAGGAGATCCCCATCCCACACCAGTGATGGATGAGGTGTCGGGATGCTCTCCATAACCTTTATTGTGTCTGCCAAACCCCATCACTGAGAGTGAACAGTTTGTTTATGGGCGGTGCAGGTGACAGGCACACGAGCAAGTCCCTTTGCTCACTCTAACGGGGTGAAGGATTAGTCTGTCACACTGGCACAGGGCCTCATTTTTCTTCTGCACTACGCAGGTCACCTCCTTTCCACAGCCTGTATTTGATGGTGATTAATTCATCAAGGCTGGCTATAGCATGGAAACGAAGGAATGGATTGCCAATTACAGTTATTCCTCTCACAGAACACCCCTTGAACTGCTGCTATTCTGCAGCAGTGACAGCCCAGAAATAAACGCAACGCAGCTCTATTGAGCAGAAACCTGACCCAAAGTGTATTTGAAAGCAGAAGGTGACTCCCCCTCTGCCCAAACCAGCTCTTCGGTAAGTGGTTCACTTCTATCCTGCCTGCCTGGCAGGTACACAAAAGGCCCATCCACATTTATTTTCTCAGTCATCTTGTTAAGATGTACTGAACTTCTGACTTAATGCTCCTCAACAAGGTGCTCATTTGTTTCTGCACGGCTCACCCTGGGTAAGCCCGGAGGGGAATTTAATATGTATACCATTACTGCCAAGTAAACAAACCCCAGCAAAGAACCTGCTCTGCACAGAAGCTCTGAAAAGCAATCAAAACTTTCTCCTCGATGGTACTCCCAAAAAGGTAGGTTTTGACTCTTGCTGCTTTTCTCTGCAGTAAATAAACCTCACGTGTTCTCTGTGTAATATTTCATTGATATAGACAACTAGCTTAAATTGAATAATCAGATTATGATAGATTAATCAAACAGGAATTAATTCCACAGCAACCTGATTTTTTTATTAATAATTATTAATACAGAATTTGAGAAATAACACCTCAGTACCAGTAACACATGTATGCAATTCGTTTTATGCACTGATACAACCATTGGCAAATTGTTCAATTTGCATAAATTCAAAGCATGTGTACAAATGTAACTTTTTACTACCTCAGAAATTACCAGTTAAAAAGAAAATCCCTTTTCCCACAATAAAATTCAGGCCACTGTAATAGATGCTTCCTTCCATTGTTGTAATTCACTGTATTTTATACCACTCTCTTGGGCATCATATCTCCAGACAGAGGAAAGGTGAATGTTTTTCTGACAGTTGGTGGCACAGAACAGCTTTAAATGCATTCCCAGTACAAAAAGGCACAACTAATTCTCTTCCAGGCCCAAGGTGGCCTTCCATTAACCCAACCACCAACAAGATCTGCGGTGTTCAGAACTGCAGAATACATTTTATAAACAGGATTCTGGCTTAGAAACAGATCAGTCATTCATCACAGTGAATCATCTGCTATTCTCCTGCCTCAGTGGCAGTTACCCTTTACAATGATATATGGCAGCATTCCTGTCTAAAAAAGATGCAGGGAAAAGGACAACACTGTGAACAACCCTTGGAGGCAGAAACACCTTTAGCTTGTCTTTCAGTTACTTTGATGAGACTCAGAATAGAAGGTCTATTTAGTTGGTATTTCCTTTCAGTTCAGGAGAAAGTTATTTGCTCCCACAGCATTACATTTTGACCTTTCACAGGCCACCTAAAAGCCCCAATATTCTCACACATATATTTCTTCCTAACTTCCTGGAGCAACTAAAGAATGAGGGATGATCTTGGCAATGTAAATTTATGTATATGGTTGTCATGGTTTAGCCCATCCCCCTCATTTTTAGAGTAGAAGATGGTTGATTCCAGGTGAAATTCCAGCTAAGTAGCCAATAGAGGACTTCTCTGACGTCTCCACGAATTACATATTTAACACAAACAGGAAAAGAAGGGTGGTAGTTGTGTGTGGGGCAGAAAGAAATTCGGAGCCATGATGTGAGTGAGGCAGCAAGGCCTCCCCCGAATGGGGGCCAGGCCTCCCTCCTCCCCTGGCCTTGGGCCGGGGGCAGGCATGGCACTGAGGCCTCTGGCCGAGGCATGTAGCAGAGTGGAGAAGAAACTCCAGAGAAAAACTGCTGAGACGTTGCAGAAGAGATTCCAACCCGGAGGAGAGCGGCAGAGAACAGGAGACAGCAATGTAGCTTCCAAAGTCAGTGAAAAGGAGGGCGTGCAGAGGCACGGGGGAGCCCCTCCTCTCTCCCTCCAGCAGGGTAAAAGACTTTAAAACTAAAACCCCTGCCACTTGTGAAAATGATTTGGAGTGAAGAGACTTTCGTGTGGGTTCTTCCCCCGGAGGCCTGGATAGCCTAGGGAGGGCAGAAATGGCTTGAGGCCAAGACTGGATCACCTAAAAACTGTTTGTAGCAAGCTGCAGAAGAATTGTAGCCACAGAATGGTAAAGAAGCTGAGTGAATTCTTCTTAGAGGGGCTGAGCCTCTGATGACCTTGGAACTTTGTCCAAAGGATGAGCCTTACACAAAGCCCCCCCGTATGAGGGGCCCGGTGCGAATGGGGACCGGGTGAGATGGCGAGTGAGAGAGCGGTGGCCACTTGGAGTGCCAGCCGCGGCCGAGAGCCAAGATTGGGCGTCCGGCCAAAAACAGAGAGTCAGAAGAATTCCAGAAGGTAAAAGAGAAGAAGCTACAAGCAGCAAAGCACAGCATCAAAGAGTGTTCTTGGGTGTGGACTGAGCCAAAAAAACCCCCAGAACTCCTGTGATCCCGGCGAGGGGTGGTGAGTCCAAGGAAACCCCCCTGAACCTCCTCATAGAAGAAACCTCCATAGAGCCCTGGANTTTTTTCCTCCCTTCTCTTTCTTCCTCTGGACTGTTTTTGAGGAAGAGAAGGAGGGGTGGCATTTGTACATATATATAAGTTTGTTATTATAGGAAAACTAGTTAGAGTTGTATATATATATATATATATATTTCCCTTAGTTCTTGTAGTGTAGCAATAAATCTTAGTATTAATCCCCATTTCAAGGAGATCTGTTTTGTCTGTGTAAACTCTTCCTATTTATTAGCAAAATTTATGAGTTGATAATACTGTGCAGAAAGCACAGGGGCTAAACCCTGACAATGGTGACTTTCTGTGTTTGTACTGGAGTACCACTAAGGGTCTCCAACACTGACAAGGATCACTACAATAGATATCATATAAATAAACAGTAAGAGACAATGTGTGCTTCGGAGAATAAAAAAAAAAGCAGACAAATAGTGCCCAGCACCAAAATATTCTGTGGACCCAGCCAGACATACCACTCTCCACTAAAAATAAGGAAAGAATAAGAAAAAGAAGCTGTTTTTCTAAGGCATTTATTATCAAATGCAGCCACAGAAGTTCAAAAAGATTGCCAACACCTTTGTGGTGAAACTATTTGATCTACATGACACCACAAATATTATTCCTATTCAACTTTAGTGTGTCAGGGCTTTCCAAAGCTCCTTAAGGACACACGAGCACAGACCAGTATGACAATTCTTTTCTCACAGAATGAGTTTCAAGCTGTGAATACACTCAGAGTCACAGAATATCTCAAGCTGGAAAGGAACCATGAGGATCATTGAGTTTGAGTCTCTACTCCTCACAGAACTACCTAAAACTAAACCTTAGCGCATCGTGTTCATCAGGCTTCACGGCAGCTTCCTTCTGTTAGCAGTTTATATTTGTAAACTTCAGATAAAATGATTGTGGGTGATGATCTAGGACTAAAAATCTTTCTCTAGGTATTTTTCAGATCTTTTTCTAGCTGTTAGATTATACAAGAGCGTGTGTTGTACAACTAAGATTACAAAACTAATTATGTCACATTGCACGAGTAAATGAAATCATTGCTAACGTGACACACATCACCTCTAGAGCAGGTTTTCAAGCCCAGGAGTAGTTTTACAGCTGTCAAGATAATATCTATTCTTCTCTAACTAGATTATTTTTATATTAAGTTCCTCCTTTCAAGGAAGCTCAGTTGCATCATGAAATTTGACTGAAACCATTAAACTAGCTGTCTGTCTTTTTACAATGTGTTTAAAACTCAGAGGCAACATACTTCAAATATATTTTCTGTAGAAATGGGGAAAGCACAAAAAAAATATTCTTCTAGTGACTATGTTTTCCCTCTACGTCTAATCATGAGTATGGTTAAAAGACACCCACAACAACACAGTGGCATTCTCTAATGGATAGGGTTCCAAGTTCAGTTTCAGAGACACGCTCTTTCCTGGGGGAAGGAGCAAGATTACATTAAAGACAAAAATTTGGATAGTGATAATTGGGCCTTTTACCAAGAAATATTTTATACTTCATGTATCATGTTAATGCAATGTCTCAAGGATAAGGTCTGTATAGCTTTATTTTTTTACTTCAATTAATTTCTTAATAAGTTAGCTTCAAAGAGCTTTAGCTTTTCCGGAGTGAAAAGCCACAGAACAAACACATCAGATTATCTTGTTGACATCAGCTAGGAACATTTATAAAAGGGAATTAAGTGATTCTGTTGGTATACAACAATATAGAGTTTTAGCTTTCATCTCACTAATTGAGACATTCCTAATTCTTTGAATGGAAACCCACAAATACAAAAACAAATAATATATCTGACCAGCTGAAGCCCTGTTCGTGATATCAGCAATATGCTTTCTGAATACCAGAGGACTTTTCCAACTCTTTCATGCTTTGCAGAATAGTTTGCCTGACAAAGAAAAATAATATAAAAAGTGAAAGGAAAAAGGGGGAAAGTGTCCAAAGTGAGATGTGGTTCTGATGCCTTTGGAGATGTTACTTGGCTTTTCCTCAACAGTCTGGAGACACTTATAGAGCTCACTGCAAAAGCAACTAGAGCCATGCTTGGAGCTTCAAGATGTAAGACACTATGAAGTAAGAGTAAGGGAGCACAGAAACAATTCTTTCTTGCAGAGTAGAACCCAGACAGTGAGGTTAAAGAGCATGGGCAGATGTTGCAGGATTGAAGGGGACAACTAATATAGTTATATATATATATATGAAATATAAATATATATAAATATAATTTAAAAAGAAAAAAGCAACTACCCAGACTTTCTATCTCTTCCTAAAGAGAAAATGGAAAAAGAAAGGCCATGAGGCAACTGAGTGTCCCATGTTCAACAGTTTAGGCTTTCAAAGGGAAATTTTTAATCACCATTTTAATGAAGGACAGAATTTGTCCTCTAGTGTTCGCAGGAAATGCTCTTAGTTGGACCAGTCAGCAAGAACTTCAGAAGAGATAAATTCTAGATAGTCTAACTGCATTATCCATAAAATGCCAATTTCCACTGAAAAAGAGAGCTTATTAAGTCTCTCATCTGGAATCAAGTTAGAGCTTCTCCTTGCTAAATACATCACATGAATGCTAATTTCAGATGGTCAAGAGCTCATCGATTTACACTTTTCTGTAATAATTTTTTTAGCATTTAAATTATGGGAAGAAACCAATTAGTATCATGGACACTACATTGTCTGAAATAAGAACACTGTTAAATAATGCATGCAACAAATTTTTATACAAGTAGTAATTAGATTTCTAGGATTACTTGAATATTATAATAGTCATTTCATAGCTGCCACTATTATTAATTTTAATAATAATCTCAGTTAACTGGTGATCAGTCCCACAAGGAGCTTCAAAGAATGAGTTCTCATATGTCTTCATTTTCCCTAAAATATTACATTATGCCAATTATGGAGTAAATAACCAAATGCAATTAACTCCCCAGTGAGTTACAAAAAATATCTGTTAAAACTACATGGTGTCAAAAATGTTGATGTGGTCTGAGCTAAGGGATGAGGAGCTGCTGATCAAGTTAAAAATTGAAAAATTGGCTTAGTTATGAAAATCTTCTTAATGGGGACTTTCCTTATGTGACGCGCTGGATTACTTTCCTTTTTCATCACAGCGAATTCATGTGTTAATATCCATTTTCCTCAGTCACCTTAATTGACATCACAATATCCAAATGCTGATGATCATGTACAGCACACTAGGCTTTTTGATGGTTACGGGGACTCAAAGCACCAGTCTGGAGATAAATACAACGTTTTCATGGTTACTTATTACACATCTGCGTATGGGGGCTCTGAAAATTTTGCAGCTAACTGCTTCCTCCAAAAGATGACAGGGCAACCCTTATTAGAATTGCTCACTGAAGAAATGCCTATCCTAGAAATGAAACACCAACAGAAAAATGAGAAAAAAACAGATGAGAAAGATGGAAATAGATGGCCTCAACCTTTTCTCCCGTGTCAGGAATTTATTCTGCCTTTGAAAACGTTTGGTTTAGTCTTCTGACTCAGATTTTCAGAGGGCTTTTATAATCCTTCAGCGGTGCACCTGTCGGCTAATCCCTTGTTATAATCTACCTTGGATCACCTCACAGAGAGAAGAGCTGAGGGATACGCTCCCAGATCTCTGTGGACTGGCAGGATGAATCATTCTTGGGACACTGAGGACACACTGGGGGTCAGGACAGTGGTGACACGAGCCAGCACTAAGACTGGGGGACCTCTCCCCCCAGATACAAAGCAGAGCAGAGGATCTTTGCTACCTCCCTCCATCCTCACTTGAGAAAGGAATATATGGTTTCATTTTCTATACACACTCCCTTCTTTTTTTTTTTTTCCCTTTTCAGACTCCCCTTTAGCAACACATAGTAAATTAAACCTTGCAAGTGGCCTGATTCTACAAGAAACAAGACTTACTCCAATGTAATAAAGGTGTTCAAGAGGTGGTGAAACCATGTGTTTCCGCCACCTACATCACCACAGACATTCTGCACTTTCGTGGCATTTGGTCTTTTTCTTTCTCTCCTTCTGTTTTATTTAAAAGAAATGCAAATCTAAATTCATGACAAAACTAAGAGCTGCCATTATCTTTTTTCTCAGAAAGGACAGTTAACAGAATTTTCATAAAATCTAGCTAAAGTAAAACATACAGCCAAATTGATGTAGCAACAAAAATACACACCAATTGGAGAATTCTCTTAGAATTCCATCTTTTTTTCTCCCACTTTCTTTCCCCCACCCCCTTAAGTTTAAAATAACATATAAATACTTGTTTCTGTTGCCAGAGAGCAGCTTATGTTGCCAACATAAGTATCTAGGAACAGAAGCCAAACTATTACTGTAAAATAACAGTAAGGAGGTAACAAATAGGTGTGCATAGTCTGTAACATCTTCACTTCCTTCCATATGTAGTCTATCCCATAATTATCTCTCAACACAGTATTGTGACAAACATGAAAATTCCTGCCTCCTCACATCCATCTGTGGAGCCTTGTTTTAATTTTGTGGCTCCGAAGGTTTGTAGCACCATATCAGACATCCTTGTTCACTTTGCAGGCTGCAAACACCAGGATTTCTGGATACCTTCTTAAAGATATGATTATGAGGTGTTCTTCCATAAAATCTACTACAGAAACTGGCTTTTTTTTTTCACCCCTCTCTTCTGGCAGTACCTCAGACATAACAAGATGGTAATTATGAGGGAAGTGGATGTCTAAATGGTGATCCACTGGAATAATATGAAAATCTGACAAACCACAGCCTAAAATAACACTTTTTACCCTCTGAACTATTTATATATTTGTCCATAGTTTTTTTTTTTATCCTTTTTCAATTTTTTTTTTTTTCAAACAGATAGTAAAATTGCTTTAAAAAGGGAAAAGAGACAAAATGTAAGAAAATTCCTAGAAGTCTAGCTGGCCTAGGGAAAAAAACCAGTGTGATAAGGTTAAGACTGCACTCTGGTTCCTGTTTGAGTATTAATAAACAGCTACTGAGGATGTGTAGCTTGATATTCCAGTACCTCCCTAATGCCATGGGAGTGATGCAAATCTTCAGTCCTTCTCCTGAAGCAGTTTAGTTAGGAAACTTCACACTCTTGCTATAAATGAAAACATTTATTGCAACAGGAGGGAATAACCCAGGGACCTGTGGGGATATGAATCTTCACAACCTTTGCTTTCTTAGATTGATTAGCAGTTTATAAGCTTATTAAAGGTGACAGGGATCTCTTAGGAAAAGATACTAGGAATTATGGATCTCTTAGGAAATAATTTTCCCCCAAAGTGCGTGTGGGTAGACCCGCACTTGTTTCGCAGTCCTTACAAACATTCAGCACTGGTTGCTTTCTATGTCATTTTATAAAGATGTAGCCCCCCTCACTTGAAGCTATCAGATTTCTAAGACAGAGATCCCTTGCGAGTGAATTTGTTGCCAGTATATTAAAATCTGAGTTTTGACTCCTGGCGCAAGGCCTCAATGGCAAAAGCCTTCTCAGGGCTGTAACTCATTCAAGCTGGAACATCCACAGGGCGACAGGTGGAGACGGAGCATCAGGAGAGTGTTTGGGGAAGAAAGGCAGACTTTTCCTCTATCCAACACCCTTCCCATGAAAAGCAATCTGCCCTTTGCCGGGACCTCAGAAAGAGCCATGCTTGCTCATTTCTTCCCAGTTCCCTTTTTATGGGAGTAAAGGAATGCTCTGCAGTGATGCAAACAGGAAAGGATGGCTCTCTGGAGAAGCGTGACCACTCTCTCCTTACGATAAGATTAAAGGTGAGCAATCTAAACATTTACAAGAGTCTGGAGCAGAACTCAATCCAGATTCTCAAACTGGATATGCTCAGTTGATCTCTTGCAAATTTCTCCATTTCCATTTGAAGGAGAAACTCCATTATGAGTCAAGGGATTCTGAAGGGTCAGCATTTGTTCGTATGGATCTGAGGTGAGGAATCAACACTGTATGTTCCTTCAAAAACACTTCATTGGGAGAATCCAGTGTTACACGCACAGCACAAAGATATCCTAATCAGCTTGGCAACCAGGAGTGAGGTTGATCCACTTGCTTGTCTAGACACTGACTTTATCTAAAGGAATGTACATGGATAAAGGGGAAAACTCCAAAAAACCCAGAAAGATGAAAGCATAGTTTTGTGGGGTTTGTGTGTACTTTACACTGCAAACACACCACACAGAGCATGATTTTAGCGATGCTATCAAACATTCTTGAACATATTGACACCTGAAGCCTGATGCAGGGCTGCCTTACTTACTCTCAGGCAGCGCATTTGAGAGTCCTGGAAAGAAGGAAAGTTGTTTTTTTTTTTTTTTTTTAATTGAGGAACTGATAGTATTTATTAAAACATAAACAGTACAATCGATTAGAAACTGTATTCACAAAAGAAAAAAACAAAACAAAAAAAAGCAGTAGCTTCAGAAAAACAGAGTGTTTTAGCAGAAATATATCTTAATTCATTTGCAAAACAAACAGCAAACAATTACCACAAAAAAAGCATCTGCCACACTATATAATGTTTCAGTAATGCCACAGCTACCTTCAAGAAAAGCCTCCAATAAATCATATTAACTCACAATTCCTACCAGAGATCCTTTCCAAATTTCTTTACTGGCTTCGGGGAACCATATTCCTCACCTGCTGAGACCTTTTTTATTAACTAGGCCAGTTCTAAAATAAAGTGAACTATTATTATTTGACCATCCCACTTACTAGTAATTTCCACATATTTACACCATTGCTTTTGTAAAATAGTAACAAAAGTGTGTCTGTGTAAAAGATCAAGATTTAAGCCAATGAGTCAAAGACTAAAATGCAGAGCTCCCCTCAAAGTTCAGGAGGGGGACCAGAGCTGAGAATCAATGCAGAGCTTCATCTGAAACCAGATTCATATTCAGCCAATTCTAGTGCTTGTGGAAATGGCATCTGCAGGTTCTCCTGCAACAACAAAAGTGCAGTTCAAGTAGACAAGAATACAGAACCTAAAGTAAATTAGATTCTACCTTCTGAATCCTAATTCAGATTTACAATCCTCAAAAAATTTAAATGAGATGTGTTTGAAAAAAAAGCAACACTAAGTATTCCTTTTATTTATTGCTGTTTAGCATAAAATCATAGAATGGTTTGGGTTGGAAGGGACCTTAAAGATCATCTCATTCCAACCCTCCTGCCATGGGCAGGTACACCTTCAATGAGACCAGGTTGCTCAAAGGCCCATCCAACCTGGGTTTGAACACTTCCAGGGATGGAGCATCCATGTTTCTTTAAAGCATCCTTATTTAAAAACTTTAAATTGTACAAGTAACCAAATCTACAATCATTTCTATGCACTTAATGAACCTAAGAGAAAGAAAAAGTATCTTAGGTTATCACTAAATTAAAAAATATATATATTTTTTTCCCCTTTGTAATTTGCATGTCCTCTCAAATTTCTCCATTTTTTTCCCAAATATTGAACTGCTTGTCTTCTTCCTCCTACAAATACCATGCCCACTTCTTCCACAATGTCAACCAAAAGCCAGTTGACTATTAGTGATGGATTACCCCAGGATTACAACACAGCAAGTGATGAACTTTTATAATAACCCTCTCCTTCCAGTTCCTTCAGGCAATATTAATTTGCATGTAAATTAATAAAAGTGTGGAAGCATAACTCAAGGGAGCTAAGACAATTCCATGTCATTCCAGCAAGTTGGCTTGAGAAAAAGATCTTCCCCCCCCGCCCTCCCCAGTCTTGGTCATTGTGGCATCTTGCTTGTTTTCCTTCTGTACAGAAAATTTTGCCAGACCCCTATTTTTCCTTGTTGAAGTCACAGCAGTGTGTTTAAGGGTTACTGCAGAAGTGTATCACAGTTGCAGGTCTTGGCTCACAGGCTCTGAGGGTTTTGCTAAGGGCTGCACAACAGTATCCTGCTTCCCAGCACACCAGTATCCAGTCACAGCCAAGGGCTTTGGGTCTCTGTTATTTAAGACAGGATAAATAGACTGGCAAGCCAAAATGACTGATGAGACATCTGATATGAAATATCACTGTTTGAAATAGCAATAATGGGAAAAAACAAGTAAGAATAAGTGACATTGAAGGTCTTACTTACCATAAATTCCGGTTGAAATACAGGGAAAGGCCTGTAAAACAAATGAAAGAGAAAACAAAAATCAGTGGGATTTCTGTTTGCTGAACTTTTTATCAAAACCAAGAGTGTTTTTAAATGCCTGTTTCTCAACACCCAGAGATTACGTGTTGTAGCGTTCACTGTTCTGGCAGCCAAATCATAGGCATCCTCATGTCATTATATGAAACATATTCCATATGTTTTCCTTGCTGCCATGTTAATAAAGCTGTATTCTTTTTCTCACCTTGAGCTATGAGCAACATTTGAACCCAGAATTGTTCTTAAAACTGCCTTTTAAGCTAAAAATTAATGCCATGAGCTAAAAGTTAACGCCATACGCTACTACAGTAGGAAAAAAAAAATCATAGTATCTGGGTAGAGTTAAACAATGTTTCTTCAGCAGTAAAATAAGCTTGGCCAGCTTAAACCCTGCCCTCCCTCTTTGCCATGCCCTCATTTACTGTAACCTCCTTTTTTGATCCAGAGCCTTTCATTTTTAACCTCAGTTCTTTCAGACATGTGGTTTATGGTGCGGCCCAACACAGCTGTACTGCTACAAGACAAAGGCTTGCAAACTGGTGCAGGGGGAGGAACTGGAAGATGCTGGGTGAAAAGAAAGGGTACATTTTTGAGTCAGCTTGGACCCCAAAGAAAATGCATCATGCAACAGGAGATATGACAGGCCCTGTGCCAGTGAGAACAGTAATTTACATTTTTTCCTCACTGTATGTGTGTTGTCTCCAGATTTGCATTTCTGTGAACCAGAGTCAGTTTTCTACCAGGAGAAACCAAAGCTGTGGTTTCTCAAGAGAGACAGTTTTCTTTGTGTTCAGTTGATATGTGATATCACCTTTGCCTCCCACCTCTGGACTGACAGCAAACACAGCTCAGAGGTATGAGTGCACCTGGGACCAAAGTCTCAAATATCCACCCTGAGGCTCCCTCCAGATCCCCCAGCAATGAGTCATCATACAAAAGAAAGGAATTCTTCTTTACTTAATCACACAGGAAAACATTATTCAGAGCTAATGCTTGCTTTATATTTAACCAGGGAATTAATTAGGGAATGGTGATTAAGAAAGGAGAGGTCTAGTGGAAAGAATACATTCTACTCTCCCCTCTGAAAATACTTAAGTAAAATAAAGTGCAAGAGAATTATAGTCTCATTCCTTCTCACAACCACTACAACTTACATCCTGAAAAATACTTAGCTTTGTAGTTTGTACCCAATAAATCACAATGAATCAGCTCTTTAAGGAAAGGAGGAATGGAATAGAACAAAAAACCCACACACAACCACCACAAGGTTACAGAGCTCAGGCTGAGGTGGCAACAGATGCGCCACCAATAAGAGAGAAGCATAAAGGATGATTTTGTCCAGTTTAGAAACAGATTTTAAAATTCACCAAGTGCTTTGTTTTCCATTCTTTGCAGAATTTGAGTAACAGCACAGGATTTAGATACTTATTTGCCTCAGGAAGTGAAAAACAGAGCCTTCAAGGCTCCTTCTCTTACTGGTCCCACAACTCTGGTACAGGGAAACAGTTCAAAACTCCATCAATTCTGTGGCTCCTTGGGAAACACCCCACATGGTGCCTATGGGAAGCAGCACCACTACTAATTTCAGATCCCCACGAGTGGCAAAGCTACCCACCTGGAGGACTTGGGCTGGGGTGGCTCTGAAGCCCCTAGGCAGCAAAGAGCACCGTGCACCAGCTGCGGATTCGTCACCAGTGCAAAGGAAAGAGTATCAGGCTGATACAGCATCCAAGGTAATGAATCATTAAGATTGGAAAAGACTTCTAAGATCATTGAGTCCAACCATTAAATGACTCTACTTTAAGCCCTGCTGGTGATCTTGAAGGGATTTACAAGACTGGCTGCTGCACTGTGGGACAGGTTCAGCACACACTGCCAACATCTGGCACCACAGCTGAGTATTGGGGTGCCTGGAGCTGGTGACAAGGGACCAGGCTTCCTTCTCAGCTTTGCTTGGAGGAGACAACTGCATGTCCAGCACTGCATGACAGACACTTGTCACATTAGTTCCTCTCCACTCGCAGAACACACTGCTCCGAGGCTGCTCAGCGAGCGCTGCCTGGCAATTTGTGTGTCCTGCGTGTTCCTTAATACTTTAAAATTACTGTGCAGACACATCACAACCATTACCTTGCTTTCAGTTTCTGTCATGCAGCTGAAACGTATCTGAAACGGAGCTACGAGAGTGTATAAAATCCCATCAAGCTCCTTTGGAACATGGGTCTGTGCCATAACTCAGATGAGCTCTGCCCTCTCCCTCATTCAGAGACGATCACAGCACATAACCAGCAGATGTAATTTTGTAAAATGTGACAGTGCTTTTATTCATTCTAGAAAGACCTGTGCCCAAGATCACATATCAACTGTGTTTCCTCTTGGCACATAGGGAGACAATTTAGTCTAGATGCCAGGCTGAAATTACTGGCGGAGCAGTGATGGGGAATTCACAGCATGGATATCAACATACTACAATATTTGGCTTATGGACAAAAGATGTTAAGGTTTCTAACCTTTTCTGTGCATAATAATAACTTAATTATATATCTAATGTCAATAAAAAATTCAGTGTCACAGTAGGAAACATTAATTCCTATTTCCACAATAAAAACGTTTCTCATCTTAATTTGTTGCCCGTAACTGCTATTTATTGACGAACCTCTAATTTCTTTGCTACTGAAATAGCATGTTTGCTTTACTTGAGGAATAATGTGAAATGACAGCACCCAAAACAGACACAACTCTGGAGTTAAACATAAAAAAGGCAAGAGTTTCCTCCTGCTACTATGTTTCTGCAATAGTCTAGAGAAAGAGGCCAAATTAAATCAGCTCTGTGAATACTCTAAGACTGAAATTGATTTAATTCCTGCAGGAGAGGATGTAGGCACTCAGCCTCTGGTTCTTTTTAATCCAATGTTTCTTTACTAAGGCTGCAGCAGCAGTGCTAATTAGGATGAAATGTAATGCAGCTTCATGAGGAACATTTACAATAGTCACCATGCAGAGGCCAAGTTGGACTTTGAGACATTACAGTGAGAAGGACCTGGGTATTTAAATACTTATGGGCTTATCTACATCAAGGGGTTCTAGTTCACACTGAGCTGCAACATATTAACTGTTATACATTAGATGAATACAACTGCTGTGTCTACATGACCAGATGCCTCCTACTGCAGTCCTAATAATTGCTTCCACAGAGCACAGACTTTCTTCAAATTAAGTGCTCAGCGTTCAGCGCCAGCATCCCAGTGTTGCTTCTGCCACAACCAAGCCACGTGTAAGGTGAGTGCTTTTCTTCCAGCACAAAAGTAGTACCAAACACGAATGAGTCTTCTCTGATTTCACTGCATCATCTCATGAAGAGGACTAATTCTCACGTTTAAGAGCTATTCCTTCATGCAACTTGTGTTACTGATATTCCTGTTTATCAACCAAAGCTAAAAAACTTGAGTGTCTGAGATCCTTTCCAAAATAACACACTCTGTAAAAGCACCTAACTCCAAAAAGCACAATAAACCTATAAACTTCAGGGCCTATTGTACCTCTTTAGCTGCACAAAGTATTCACAGGGTACATACATGTTTAAGATATCAGTAACATCAAGCATTCAGAGTCAAGTTTTGCTGCTTTTACTAGATTAAACTTACAAACCAAATGATTTTTAAACCACTAATACTATACTGTTGCCTTTTAAAAATCCTTATGCTACTATCTGGAAGGAAAATAAATTAAAATGTAATTTCCCAGTGCATCTACTGACATTAATTGTATATTTGTCATCATTCTGAACTGTAATTTAATAAACAACAAATTTTGCAAGAAATTATCACTCAAAGTTATGAATAGAAAATTCCAACACAATTCCCTACACAGAAAGAGAAGAGAAAAAAAAATGAAATGGAAGAAATGAGAATGAAAATGTTTAAACTCAGTTTTCATTACAGACAATACTAGCATGTTTATTAATGTGCCTTTAAACAAGGCAAAAGTAACTATTGCCTCAAAAATGAGTCAATGTCTTGAACACAGCAGGTCACACAGAAGCCTTTAGGCATTTTTTTGAGCTCCCTCATTCACACACTGGCAGGTTCTCTTTATCAGAGTCAAATACTGGGCAGTCAAGTGCCTAAAAAAAGTTGGAGGGTATTTTCTGGTATTTTACAAGCCTAAAATTTTACACTCCAACAATAAGGAGGTTCTCAAAGGATGCTGACAGCTGACAAAGTGCTCGTCAAGCAACTACAGTTGAAGTTCAGATTCAGACCCAACATGAAACACCCTCTCTGTGTTGTAGCTCAGGGCTCCTCTGTGCATCCTCATTTACAAAAATGGAAGTTCACATTGCACAAAAGGACAGTGGGCTTAGAAAATGATACAGAGCGTAATCAAATTTGAAATAACAAATCCAATGGCTGTGTGGCAAATGATTATTGAGAGAGCAAACCTGTCATAAAGCTACTGACAGCTGACTGAAGGACTCCTGTTTAGCTAAAATGATCTGCAAAAAGTGCACAGAGAACTTCGCCATCACTCAGAAAACACACACATCCAAAACAAACATCTGTCAGGTTTTCAGAGGGTCTCCACGTTTCCCCTCCTTGCTGGTGACACTGCTTCAGATAAGTATTTACTGCAAAGGTTGCAGTTTTTATTTACACAAAAGGAGCATTACTGAAGGAGGCCACCTGAGAGGTTAAAAGGGCGAAAAAAAAATCTTTAATCTTTCCTGTTAGCCAAACTAAACAGATCAGGGGCCTGCATGGGAGGCTCTTCCTTTGATGACCCCTTTGCCAAAAAGGTGGCAATGTTCTCATTATCAAATTATGTGTCTTATCTTACACAATGAATGGCAATTTTGTTTAATTTTTTATTGAAACAATTAAAATCTTCAACCAAACAATGAACATTCAACAATGATTATGGGGGAAGAAGATCAAAGTAATCACTACTAAGATTTACAAACTACTTTTACCATCTGTGTATTCTAACTTTATATGAATTTAAAATAGATTTCTGAAGACATTGAAATCAGCTGCAAAAGAAACCTACACATGACAGTAGAGCACTGTAATATGGAATTCACTACTTGAGGAATCTTACCAAATTTTTATTTTAAAATTTTCAAATTTATTATCTTTCAGTAATTAAAAGTAATAGGTCAATTTACTGCCTGGATAGAGGTCTGGACTGAAAGCTGGTCAAATAATTTGATTTCCCCACATACAAATGCAGTTGTGGGGTGAGGGTTGCCTGGGTTTTTTCTAAACTATTTGAATATTTGTAGATAGAATTATAAACTTACAAGGGAGCTAGGAGCCAACAGTTTGGCACACATTTTTAAAAATCATCATCCTTTATACTTAGGAATACTCAGATATGAAACCCAACCACTCAAAGCAGGGCCACCTAAAGCCAATTACCCAGAGCTATGACCAAAAAGGCTGCAATATTTCCAAGAATTTGAGACTCTACAGCATCTGTGGGCAACCAACCTCTTCTGCTGTTTGGTCAATCAGAGACTAAATAAGTGATTTCTTATAACACTGGTCCTCTCAGCTCTGTGTTGTCTGAAGACTCCCTGGGGTGCTTTCATCCCAGTCATCGGAGTCACTAAGGAAGTCTTTAATAGCCTTGGCCCACAATTACCCTCTGGGGTGCACAACAAGTGACTGGCCTTCAGCTGGACTTTGTGCCACTGCCCACAATCCTGAAAATCCCGGCAGCTCAGCCAGTTTTCAGTCCACCTCTCGCACAGCAAAAGAAAAAAAAACAAAAACAAAAACAAAAACAAAAAAAAAAAAAAAAAAAAAAAAAAAAAAAAAAAAAAAAAAAAAATTTGTGTTAAAANCCACAACTATTGGGTTTAAAAGACAGCATCTGTCTAGAATGTTCACAAGCCATTGCTGTTGAAGCACCAATTAAAGCAGCAAAAACGCAGATGATAAGGAAAGTATAAAACATCAAATGAGAACTTGGAGCAGATTTATTTTTTCTTTCTATAACACCCCATGCCAAAGCAGGCTTCAAATCAATCACAAACTGATTTTGAGCCACATCTGTGATGTGATCTTAGCCCCAGTAAAGAACAGTTATGAGTTTTCTCCATGCCAGAGAGCAAGAAATTAAAAATCCCCTTTTTGCCTTTTCAAGAAGAGAAAGGACCACTCACCTACAAGCCTCTCGGTGCTGCAGAGCACAGAGCAGTTGCCTCTAGAGTCCCTGAACTCCCAGTGTCTAATTACTTTGGGAGGAGCAGCTTGAAAATGCAACTTCCTTCACAAGAACAACACAGACACAGCCCTTTTTACTTTTGTTCTAAATGAAGGTTATCAACTATTTTCAGAAGACTAATAATACTGTTTAATAAAACTCACTTAGAAAACCCCTTTTGCATTAAGGGATTCCTTTCCTTCAGCCAACCTGCAAAGCAGTGTTTGGGCATCTCATCCCTACTGGCATATTTCTGCTGACAAGATCCCACGGGATCCACAGACTCATCTTACGTGTGTATCGCTAAGAGAAAAGCTGGGATCCAGCTTCATCTCTGCTGAGCTGGACTTCTGGTCTGAGGTTCCCTCTCCAGTCAGTAAAGAGGGTAATTCAGCTGCTTCAGGTCAGATGAATGGCTCTCGTGGGGAACTGCTGACTACAGAGTGAAGGTAGATACCCAAGCTAATTTAGGTGAAACAAATCTTTCCCTGAGCACAGGAAATCATATGTGCTCACCAGAAAGCAGATATAGGAACTCTCTCTTCTCTGCCGAGTCCTAACCACAAGAATATTACTTCCACTGATTCAATATAAATTTCCTTTTCATGAAAAATGTTGAGCCAGACTTCTCCAGCTTCATGAGATGACCCTGTATGGTAGTAAGCCTCACAGGTGTGATTGCAAATGAGAGCTTAACACAGCCCAGGAAAAGGTCTGTCTGGCACAATCCTGCCTCAGACAGGGATCCTCACACGCCAGCACTGAGCAGGCACCTCTAGGCCAGCAAATCCATTCTCTTTATCCAAAGGGCTAATTAAGAACTACACAGGTTCCTCAGTTCTGTGCACTGGTCTCACTTCCAGGAGCACAGCTGGGAGAATCAGGTCTGTTAGCCCCAGTCTAGGCTCCTAGAGTCCAGGGCGGTTTCCAGCCCAGGAGATGCCGATGCTGGGCCATACACTGTGCTCAGAAAACATGCATTGCAAGCCTCGCCCGAGCCCCACATGGGCTGGTAGGAGAGGGCTAACCTAATGCAGCATCAGCACTTCCAGCATGCAGGTCATTAATATTTACTAATACCTTCCTAACGAGCTCAGTTTTAGTGTCTAGTTTTTGTCTCATTCAAATCAATATTGTGCCATAGCTACAGATCAATACTAGCTTTACATTTATAATATTTTCAAATGAAAAGAAAAATGAGTAAGAACCCACAGGACTATCTTAATACAAAAACATTAGAAAGGAGATATTCAGTGACAAAAGTCTTTACTGACCACAGTGACAATAACTTCTTCATCCTTAACAGCAAGTTAGCCTGTCCTTACTGCTTCATCTAAACCAACATACCCAAGGAAATACCGCTGCACCTTTACCGTGGTTTGATTCAGATCTGAGCCAACCTTGCAAGAAAGTCATTAAATGACATTAACGTAGTACTGAGATCATACTCTGACAACCAAGAATAAATGAGGTAAATTAAGGGCAGATGGATATTGAGGCTTTCCTCTAAATGTCCTTAATTTTGTAGGTTTTAGACATACTGTCTCCTGAACCTCAGTGCAATTTTAGTTTTACTATTTGCGATATTTATAGCTCTCATTTATGTAAGTAATATGTAATTTTAATGCAGGTCTAATAGTTCCAGCTGCCATTGACACAGATTGTAAAATGAAAAAGGGAGAATACCTTATTGGTAGGATGCTATTTTATATCCTCCCTGCCACCTTAACCACTGCAATATAGTGGGTTAATGTCTTATTTGGATTCCAACCTTGTCAACACATCAAAGATCCTTCCCAGGTGAAGAGGAGCAGGGCCGTGCAATTGATCTCTCCTAACCTGTAACGTCTGTGTCACTCTGGTCCAGGGTGAGCGACTGAAATGCGTGTTCCTTTTTGAGAGAGGTAAGAGAGACGCCTTGGAGAAGTACAGGATGATGAAAGGCATGAGACAGGAGTAGACCTTGGGAAATGTCAAGGGAGATCACAGTCAAAATTGCCTTCTTTATCCCGAATAAATAACAGCAGTTGTGCATTACGCAACTGTAATTCTGTGGAGGAGGTCTAGTAACATAAATCACGATAAAGGCGACTTGAGACTCTTTTTTGAAGACCAAGGAGGTTATTGGTATTTTTTAACTTATTTTCTACTGCTCCCAGGCACAGTCCCTACCGAGATTCTATGGCTATTGAGAGCCCCCTCAACCCAGTATTTCTCTCCTATTTATTTTCCGCTCTCACCCCACTCTGGAGTTTTTTCCTTTCCATCCTTCCGCACTCTCCCTCCTGATGACAGATTGCTGCCATCCGCCCCGTTCCAAATTCACTGCTTCCATTATCACTTCCCTTACAGCTGGGGCACATCTGCTCTCAGATCCACTTTACGATTTTTCCTAAGGCCCTGCCTTGCTCTCAGCATTGCTGGAATGCCTGTGCAAGGAGAGCAGCAGCTACAGGAACCTCACCACCATCTGTGGCTTGATTCAGAGCCATTGCAGGCAGCAAGAAACCCTCAGCTTCAACTGCAATCTAAATTCCATACCCACTGATTTTCCTCTTTTAAACTGCTGTTAAATGATACAAATGAACAAGTTGAGCTGCACCAGTATTGCCAAAAATGGGTCAGCAACTCTGGATACCTCATTTCTGGTGCAATGGGGTTGGTTCAGAAAACTAGGTTTTGGGAAAAAATCAGTAGCACTGTGTTCAACAGGGCACTCAGAAAATGAGGAATCTTGAAGAGAGGCCAATTCATGTTTGCAGGTTCTGACACATTTCCTCGTTCTGAGTAACCCTAACAGTGTTTCTACCAAGTTGAATGAATCTGCATAATGCTTCACTTGGCACCAGTAAATGTGTCAGGATTTGTCTCAATAAAACTTCAATGTCAGTGCAAGAAAGGCCACCACACATATGGGAGAAGTAGAAAGAAAAAAAAAAATCTGAAAAAAATATGTCTATTTTCTCAAAGTTCTTTCAGCTTTCATTCTCTTACACACATTTATTCCTTTTCTAGAGAGGTGCTGCCACAAAAATACAAGTTTAAAAATTTTAAATGGAAGTGTGACTTTAATTTTCCATATCTTCCTGTTTAATATAATGATCCAGACAGGTTTTTGTATTGGATTCAACTAACACCTAATGCCTTGTCAAATTCTTCCTATTTTCAAATGTTTTGTATGGAAATAACTGGTACGTATATTTTTGAAGTAGCAGAAACAGCAGGAGGGGAGAAAAGCCGTAAAGATTTCTCTCTTTTTTTAAATACATATTTCCCCAATGAAGAAAACTGCACAGAGTAATCAAAATGGAACAGAAAAATCAGTTATCACTTTGATTTCCCTGTCTTCTCTGGCTGAGTTACCCCCAGATGCCCTTTTCATTAAAAAAAAAAAAAAAAAAAAAAAAGAAAACCCACAAAAAACCCAAAGCATATGGAGATCCTTGTGCTGGTGAATGCTTTTTTTTTAAAGGAAAGACAGACACAAAAAGGTCTAAACTAGAGACACATTATTATTCAGGAAACATTACAAGAAACAACCACTTGCATTACTAATACTTTATCATTTATGCAAACTATTTAGCATGAGAGACAAAAGCAGCCTATATATACAGATATTTAGATCTAGATCTAGATATATCTACGGCCATGTGTATGCCAAATAGATACCAGCTCTGGAGAACAAATACAGTCCACAGAAGGGGGAGAAAATCAAGAAAAGAACAAACAAAAAACCAACCCACACCAAAAAAATCTCAAAGCAGGAAGGAAAATGAATGAAACTAAAAACTTGCATGTGAGGATAGTAAAGGTTTGACATAGTTAAATGGTTTTACTGGTTCTTCCTTTCAAATACCTTGAAGAGAGTTAAGAAATAACTGATAGGTTCTGTGCCATGTGCTATGGTACAGGCTGTATAAAAGCAAAGGGGAAATGTTAGTGTAATATTAAGGCCCTAGCTGTTCTTTCTGTCTTTTCTCCAAGCACCCACTGATTTCAAGGACTGCTCTGCACATGCAGTGATTCCAGCACGGGGCTCTAATTGCTTGTGTTTTCAGATTGATGCAAAGGCATTAACATGAATAAATTTCCACTTGTGCTAATGGGAACTGTATGACCAACGCTGCTTGTTTTTCTCCCCGAGAACACTCCCGTCTCATATTCTTTTGAGGTCTGCTCCAACAGAACACTTCTGTCTTGCAATAAAGTACAGTTATGAAATTCATAACTAAACAGTGCTTTAAACCATATTGTTTAATCTATGACTTTTCCTCTGACAAGTGTGAAAACGTGTGCAATGTGACAGAAGGTTCGCTATAGTAATTGCATGTTGTGATTGAATGAGAGAGTAACAACCACGGAAATAACTGTCTTGCTGAAATTGCTGCAGAAGGTAAGTTGCTCCTGCACAGTTTTAACTTATGCACCATCTGTTTCCCCAGTCCTTTAAATGTTCCTTCAACTAGTTAAGGGATTTTATTGTTGTTCCTATAGGCATTGCCACATTTTCCCTGACCTTTTTCACACCGTACTTTGGAAAGAGTGTCTATCCATCCTTTCTGTCCCTCTCTCCCCTCAAACCCTACTCACTGGGACTAATTCATGCACCACTGACATCTGACAGACTTCCAACCCATGCTTTTTAAATTCTTGCCACATTAACCAGCAAAGAGGAGATTATATATGGGAAAAATGCATAGATCCCTTCGTGTATTTTTCCAGTAGATGGAGACACAGTGTTTATTTCCCTAAAAGCTGACAAGTATTAACCATCAGTTCAAGAATCAAGTAATATCCAAAAATTATTGTTATAGTCAAGACTTATCCAGTTGTGAGAAAAGAAATATATTGGGATAACAATCCCATTGTAGCCTTGAATTACAATGCTAAATCATTTGCAATATAGCACTAAGTAGCACTACATTAAACTCAATAGATTATCAAGACTCTAATTCCATATTAAATAAACAAACAGCTGAAGTTAAAAAGAAAATGAACAAACAAAAAATCTCGTCAGCTAAAGCATGTGTATTGTCCCCTTTACACATCAGCAAAGCACTACAACGAAATATCCAACACAATAAAACTGTGTTATTATAGTGTGGCATGCTGTGACACTACATTACATTACAAGAGTAAGAAGTGAAGTTCCTTCAACTCAAACTTGCCGGTAGACAACAAAAATAAGGGATATCAGATGAAACCAGACAACTGGAAGTTCAAAATCAACAAAAGGAGATGCTTCTTCACAGAAAGCAGCGTGGATGCCACACAAATGAGAAAAGTTTATGGGAGCTGCAAAATCAATATTACGAATTCACCTAAGAAAAAGCCAATGAGGGATTTAAAGCATGAAGATAAAATCTGTGGATCAAAAAGTCCCCGAGTGATGAAGTGTTCTGATCACCACCATTAAATGCTTACCCTGTCCTTGCACTCCTCACTGAGCATCAGCTCTCAGCCAAAGCAAAGGCAGGGCACTGAGACAGACATTTGGGCTGACCCAGCGTGGCCCCTCATACACTCTTCAATAAACTTGCTGTACAACCACAGAGAAAATTATGGACAAGCTGGCAAGGGGTGCAGGTTTTTGTGGTTTTTTGTAAGCTAAAAATCTGCGAAAATATCAAATTGCACCAGAACAACAGTGATTCACAAATAGATAAATGCTCACAAGCCTCCTCTACCCTGCCCAAGACACAGAGTTTTGGAGAGCAAGTCTTCCATCCCATTTTATGCCATGATTGTCCTTTTGAGCAGCTCTTCCCTGGAAAGAGCTCATCAGGCAGGGGAGTTTATTGAGTGATGTGCTCTTGCTTCCCCATGGAATGAACAAGGAATGTATATCACACTGGCCAATGGTAATCACAAAAGGAATTACAGACCCTCCTTATCCTTGTGGGATTTCCTCCAGCCACCAGCAGCTTTCTCCCTTCTCTTATGCAGCCTTTCTCTCCCCGGTCTCCATTGCTTCCTCCCAATGTGCTGCTGTGGGAGGCTTTAGGAAAGACTTTACTCTTGCACAATGAACAGCTCTCCCAATCCAAAAAGTAAAATACTACATAGCCTTATCTTGCTTTATGACAGAAGAGGTGTGTTTTATACTAACCTTCCATGAACATATCGAATACACCAATGTTCATTACATTTTAAATATTTGACAAATCTCTACTACTTCTGTTATATCTTTTCGATAACTCCCTGTTCTATCTGAAAGCAGCATTCACATTATCTATCCCTCTAAAAAACATATCAGCCAGTCACATCTTAAGAGCTGAGCATTTGATTTGCCTTTCTAGCCAGTGCTGTTTCCAAGAAGTCATCCAAAATCACTTTCAGAAAATTTTTCCCCAAGGAGTTATAACTAATTAAGAGCCCATGCATGGTTTAGTCATTTACATGACTCCATTGTGGATTCTGCAATTTTTATCTAAAGTCTTTGAAGTTTATATATAATGTCAGTCATTTGGAGTCATCAGCACATTACTGCACTTCTGGAAATGCTGTTAAATATATGGAGCAAAACAGGTCCTGACACTGCTCCCCTTAATACAACTGTTAACCTCTTTCGTCAAGAGAATGGCTTTTTTATTCTTTGTATTCATTTCTCATTTGCTAATCGATTTTTAATCCATAACTTCCAAAGGCTATCAACTTCTCCATCCCATGAATCTTTTTCGGTCTGTTATTTGGTCAATAAACAACACTGCTCATTTTCTCAACAATACCCAGGAAGGAAAGAAAGGGTAATTGCAGCATAAGCCTTCCTAGTCTAGTTGGTGACAGAAATAAAGTAGGAGGCTCTCTCTGGAGCTTCCAGACTAGACAGTCAAGACTTTCATCCTTAGATCAGTGAAGGGGGCACACACTGCCTCGAACAGAGGGGTAGAGGGGGGTAAAACCAGCAATACTAAGTGGAAGCAAACAGAAAACAGGGAGGCCAACACATGTGACTTTTCAGTCAGGTTTTGAGCTGTTCTAATAATAAGCAAGAGAAATAGCTTGAACATTGCATGCCATGGAGCAGTGGTCCCTGACCTTTCTCAGTCCATACACCGCAAGCAACATCAGCCCTTGCCTTCCCTGGCACGTGGGCTACTGTGACAGCAACTCTGGCTTTCAACTCAATCCTGTGGCCACAGGATGGAGAGCACTGCTAAAGCTTTTGGTTTTTCCTCTCGAGAAGAAAATGTTTTACTTTACAAATGTTGTAACAGTAAGCACGACTCATAAAAATAGCAGCACGTTGACTAATGATACATCAAAATACTGTGGTTTGAGTTGTACATAGAATATATTTGAGGTGATCTGGCTGACTGCCAGCAAGTGAGACACAAAGCTGCCTCGTTTGTCTCCATCAAATTATTCCTTCAAACCCTGTGTCTAAAAGACTGGACAAAATGTAACCTGGTGTTACACTGTGCCTACTTCAAATCGTAACACTACCTCTTCAGTGGGCTCCTGGTCTTTAAACAGCAATCTTAAATACATTGGCAAGAAAAAAGCATCAGCTATGACTGATTTTGTCTCTCCAACTGCTGGGGTCAGTCCAGACAACCCATAAATTCGTTATGAACTAAAAAGCAGAACATTAAAATACACAGTTTAAGTTAAACCCACTTTAATACAGTTCAGGATTTTGGCTGCCACTTCACCTATAATTAATATCAAGACTAATATGTTTTACTGTATTAGAACCAGTATGGCCGTAAGTCCAACATTATGATACGGAATAGAAAGTGGCCAACGCCATAATGTGAGTCAGAGAAAATCCATATGTGATCTAGCAGAAATTGCAATCCTTTCCCTTATGTCCATCCCTGAAGCTGCAATTCCCATTCGTGGGGCCTCAAGCCCCAAGAGTTTCCACGACATGGTTGTACCATCACTCAGGATAGAGAAGGACACCTGTAATGGATTGCCATCTACACAAAAACCTTGTCTGAGAATTGGCATATTATGCCCAATTAAGGAAAACTGGAGGATGATGGAAGGTAGGAGGGGGAAAAGCAATGAGGATACGAGTTTTACCCTCCCTGTCAGATCAAAGAGTTTCAGAGAGCATTTGGCTGATTTACAGTGCAGATACAGTAAATCATAAATTTATCAGTATTTTAATGCAGAAACTCCAAGAAAAAACAGGTAGCAAACTTACTAATAAAATGCTAACACTTCCTTCCCGCAAAATAATCTTCTCCATTACATGTGGCTGTGTGGATAAATAAGAGCAGGCAGGAGGAGAGAGTCCATCTCCAACTTAAATAGAACACAAGTTCTTAGTAATGTAATTAATAGCTTTTCCTGATTATTTTAACTTAATTCTCAAGAAGTGAATTAAATCCAAAAAGCAATGCCCAAACCAATAGCTTCACTATGTTTCCTTATTATCATGAATTAACTACCTCCAAAAGAAACAGATGATGTACATCAGTACAGACTTAGTAGACGGCTGTCTACAAAACTGAAATTAAATTTAATTCTCAGTATCATCTCTAATTTTGAAATACACTTTAACAATGGAATAACTGAAGTTACAGAGCAATATCAATGTTTTTTCATTGGAAAATAATTAATTTCATGAAGGGTGGGAAGGTCAATTCTTTTGTATTTCATGCAAAAAAATCACAACATTTACCTACTCTGTTTCTAGTTACTTAGATGAAAAAAGAAACTAACAAATAAATAAAATTTACTCCACAAAAAAGCTGCTAGGCAATACTTGTCAACCACAACCTAGATCCTACATTTCAAAATGAAATCCATACATAATGATCTAAATCCTGAGACTAGGCTATGACTTATTATGAATAAGTCATAATTTGATTGAGTTTTGTCATCCTAAACTAGAATAACTCTTTGCCTTTAAAAAAAAAAAAAAAGGCAACAACAACCTCTTATTGCACAAGTCAGGAAACGAAAGGATCCATATGTGATAGAGACTGGCAGTATATTTTACAGTCTGTGCTCAGAGTCTAATGCTGAAAGGCAATACAGCACTCAGAAAGGGGCCCCAGACCTTTGCCAAAATGGAATCGGCTGCAGGATCAGCAACAAAATGCCTGGGGATGGAGCAGGATGGCATTCCCAGTACTTGCCTCTGCTGACTTTGAGTTTACCCTGTTGAGGACTTGAGTGTTCAAGTTTTGCAATATTGGCTTTTGTGTAGTAAAAAGAGTGATCTCAAATAAAAATAATAGGATTGCACATTGTTCTCTGGAATTGTACCTGTTGGGGGGGTGAAGTCAATCCTGTCACACATGGGACTGTCGATGTCTGTGTCTAATGTGGTCTGCTCAGTTTTTGATACCATTGAAACATTTTAATGGATCTGCCTTTTTGTCAATACCTGTTCCTTCACATAAATTGAATATACAGAGGTAGTTTAGCCAGAGAAAATATGATTTTCAATCTCACCAATATATTCAGTTCACTCCTGATGTAGAAAAACTGAGAAGAAAACAAATTTGAATATGGATTATGCACACTATGTGAAAATCAGCTTCACGTAAGCTTTTTTCTAAATTCACCCAAAATCTAAGGACAGACAGCTAAGGCTTTGTTAAAACACTATAACAGACACATAATAAACAGAGCCAACTGGTTGGACATTTGGAAACCCTACAGAAAGAGCACACAAAAGCCATCGGCTGAAATAAGTACTTTCAGCAGAGGAGACATGGCTTACCTTGTTTCAACTCAGATATATAAAAATCTGAACCTGACCCAGGAGGTAGTCCTTGAAATGTTAAAGCTAGTGACCTGCTCAAGAAAATCATACTCCTGATGCTACCAGAACTGCAGCAAGAGGCTTCACTGAACCTACCCTAATCTAGGAGCCATTTTACCATGGAGATTCCACTCCATATTGAAAAGGCAGGGGGGAAATGTCAACATTTCTGTGATGGTTTTGGCTGGGATATAGTTAATTTTCCTCATAGAACCTGGTATGGGGCTGTGCTTTGGATTTGTGCTGGAAACAGTGTTGATGACACATGCATGTTTTAGTTATTGCTGAGCAGGAGCCAAGGCTTTTGCTGCTCTTCACCCCACCCCCACAGCGAGGAGGGTGCACAAGGACTTGGGACTGAACACAGCTGGGACAGGTGATCCCAAGTGGCCAAGGGGATATTCCAGACTACATGGCATCATGTTCAGCATGTAAAGCTGTAGGAAGGTGGAGGATGGAATGGAGGTTGGGAGTGATGATGTTTGGCTTCCCAAGTCACCATTACATGTGATGGGTCCCTGTTTACCTGGGTATGGCTGAACACTTGCCCATTCATGGGGAGCAGTTAATGAATTACTTGTTTGGCTTTGCCTGTGTGTGCAGCTTTTGATTTTCCTATTAAACTGTGCTTATCTCAACCCACAAGTTTTCTCACTTGACTCTTCTGATTCTCTCCCCCAGCCCACTGGTGAGGGAGCAAGTGGCTCTGTGGTGCTCAGTTGCAGGCTGGGGTTAAACCATGACAATTTTCAAGGGTTGAAATATTACAAATATGTCACTTAAATGAACCTATCTGCAGCATACCACGATAAGAGATTTTTACTGGCCCTGTAAAACCTGAGAGCCCCAGGAAGGCTGCTGCATATTGACTAAGGCCATTTCTCCATCAAGGATCTATTTACATATAAACAGACTTTGCTATAAAGGCATGCCATGACATTAAAGATGGAGTAAGGGGGTGGGGGGAGGAACAAGCATTGGCAAGACCACTTCCAAACAAAAGCATTTTTGAAGCTTGCAAAGTACTTCCTTAAGCAAACAAAACAATTTTCTTCAGCCATCCTATCTCCTGTACATTATCAGAAAGATACATCCTCTGAGCTACCAATTACATCATTTAGTTTCTGGGATCTAATGTAATAATACTCTGCATATAAATATAGGTTTAAAAGTCTTTTTAGGGCTGCCAATGCATTCCAAAGTCACAAAACTCTAGCATTAAGATTGTTACATATCTCTCATGTATTTAGTCTTCCTTGGATATATTTTTTACTGGTTAATGCATTTCTTTCTGCCGAAAGAAACTTGTTCAGTTCATAAAAGTACAATTCAGATTATCAGCATGAGTTAGGCCATTTTAAGCATCTTCTGAAGTGTGTGCATCAGCTCCCTGGGCTTTCCTGATTCTCCAAACCATGCCTAGAGCCACACAACACACTCTATAAAGGCTTTATGAACATCTGGATCCATCAGTGGCATAAACTTGACAGTGATTCTGATGGAGTCAGCACTGTTTTCCAGCTGAAGGAGACAGAAGGCCACATACAACGTTTCTGCTGGCTTTCAGCAGACAACCTTTAATTCAGCACAAAATTAGTGAGGTGCAGAGAGGTAACACCTTACATGACAGGGTTTTAGAAACTGAGCCGTTGTAATGATTTTATGCCAGACCAGTGCTGTTGAGCTCATGGCTGTGGCAGCCTTACCTCAGCACTGAGGGCCCCCAAATAGATTTATTGTATCATCAAACCACAGCCAAAAATGAAACAACTTCATTTCCTAGAGAGGAGTACTCATACGCAAAAAAAATTCAGTATCACAGTTAAAAATGTGGCCTGACCCATCTCCTTCTCGTTTTGGAGTTTTTTAGGAGAGATTTATATCAGGGGAGCAAATCTCAGCACTGCTTTTGACTGCCGGTGAACTCCCCTTATACCCAGCCTTTTAGAGTTAGATCAGAGGAATAAATTTCGGAAAGAGCACACACCTGTCCCTCAGTTTGACTGACCAGGAAGGCAAGTCTACAGGACACACACAACTGCACTGTTCCATCACCGGTCCAGCCAACCTCTCTGCTCCCAGCAGTGATGAAATGGAATTTGTGCTTGCATATCAACAGTTGCAATGGAGAGGAAATATATTTCTTGCCAAGTCCCAGGTTTCACTTCCAGACTCACAGTCTGAGCACTGACCTTGCTCATGAAACACTACCTTGCTCATGAAACCTGGCTGTACCCCACAGTCTGGGGTGCTCAGGCTGCAGGCAGCCTACAAACCACAGCGACACCACTTTCAGTCCTGCTCACTCCGTGTGTCTCCTACAGCTGTCTCCCGACAGCAGCCAGTTTTCCCATTTTCTGTTATCGAAACAATTTCTTCGCAATTTCAAAATGTTGACTTCAAAACTACTGTCAAAAGAATCTGCTTTTCAGAGCAAATGTGAATTCATGAGACACAAACAGCTGAGAAACAAAAAGCTCAACAAGTCACTGAAGAAATTCTCCTAAAAGCAATAGTTTTTCTCTAACAATTGAACAAGAATTTCAGCTCCATACTCATACATGCGTCTCCCACATTACCTCCTCAAGGATTTGCTTCTTTGCTGGTGTGAGTCCCCCTTCCAGATGTCCAGTACTCGCTGCTTCTCAAGCAGCACCTTGTGTAGCGTGGGTTGGAATTCTGGTATTCCTGGTGACTTCAAACACCAGCAAGCTAGTTGATCAGACATATCTTCCACAGGGTCTTCAAAGCTCTATAATTTTCCTGGGTTTTTAGTAGTAAAACAATGTCTATCACATGCTCATCAACAAAAACTGGGCACATTATCTGCCTGTCTATATTTACAGTGTAATACAAGCAATCCTCACACTGAGAAATGCCTTTGGTCAGATAATGTCTGGTTACAGAGCATTAAAGAAAACATTTAGATATTTAAAAACAAACAAAATAAAACACGAAAAGGCAAAAATCTTCTCACCTGTTAGAACACACAGGCAGGAAACTTTAGAATTAATTTACATTTTGGTACACTCCTAAATTCAAAATTAAATTGCTTTTGTTTTTGTTACCCTGATCTTTCTTAAATATTCCATTTCCATTCTTGAAGCGATGGCATCTTACACTGTATCAACCTTTGGTAGGAGACAAATTAAAAAAAAAAAGAACTTTTCCTACTGGGATTTAATTACCACAGACAGATTATGTTTTATCAAAGAGATGCTTGTAGATTTTTCTCCTTTGCTGTTTCTTTCTGGAAAAGACCTCTAATATCCTTTTGGAAGTTTACCACACTAGTTGTACTCTGCTAATCAAGCCTCATGGAGTGCAGAAATAGCCTTGTGTGCTCTACCTGTGAAAGAGTTTTCTGAGTTTATAGATTTTGGAAATACATAAAAGCTCTCTGAGCAAGACAGTCCTTGCTCTCTGCAGTCTGCCCTCACAGCATGGCTGGGGCTTCAGAGAGCCATTTTCATGATGCAATAAATTAGCAACATGAATCAGGTACATCATTAACATAACCTTGTTAGCTTACAAAAAAACCCACACATTAAAATCCTGTTTCCCTAACAAAGCAGAAACACACAGCCCCAGGCAGCTCCTCAGCCCAGCAGTCCCAGGCCTGCAGAGGTAGCCAAGGCTGGAAGGCTGAGCTGGTGACTGGCTCTCACCACACAGCCGATGGGGCTCCTGTCCTAGAGAAACAGCCAGAGTCACAGGCCAGGGACTAAAAGGTGACATGGCAACTGAGTACGAAGGCTTCTGCTGGAGACATGATTATTAGAAGTTCTTTACACAATCCCAGTGCCACTCTGGGAAACCCTACGGCCAAAAAGTCCCACCTGCCTATTTTCTACTTTCGGTCACATCCACAACATTTATTTTTTTCAGCTCTCATCACCAAGTACATCCAAGTTACCATCAGTAGATTGCCTCCTGCATTTGCCAGCAGCACTTCTCCCCGTTTAACAACGA
The DNA here is from genome assembly GCA_013399855.1 of Oxyruncus cristatus. Lineage (NCBI taxonomy): Eukaryota > Metazoa > Chordata > Aves > Passeriformes > Cotingidae > Oxyruncus > Oxyruncus cristatus. Next base: position 212,063 of record VXAY01005796.1, on the reverse strand, counting down.
GTAAAAACTGGTTTTCAGGAGAACATCAGCTCTATAGGATGAAGCTCACCTGCCACATCTTTTTTGCCTCCTTGGTTCTGAAGCCTTATGGTGTAAAACTTTCCCTCTCCACTCCTGGGAGGCATTAAGCAATTCTTCCAGGCTTTTCTGGATCCTGAACTATAACAATGAGTGCCAGAGAGCCACCTAACTCCAGTTATTCCTCCTTGCAGAGGTTGTGCCCAGGTGAACGACCAGGAAGAGTTTTCTTGTATAATATGTGTTCCTCAGTTTTAGATGTGGGATCAATACACAGTTGCATCAGGGCAAGCATTTCCCCTGCAGTGTAGGGGCACCACAGCTAGTTGGTATACCAAAACTGAAGCTGATTTGCTGCTGACTGGTCCACAGTGAAAAACAGAAGATCCCAATAAAAACAAGCTGAGAAAAAGTAGGCAAAATGATTATCTATCTCCTGCTGTTTTCTTTCCTTTGAGCTCAGCCAGTTTGGGCTGCCCAGGCTTGACAGTCCTGCATTTCCCTCATCTCATCTGTTATTCATGGGCTTGAATACAAAGACAGGCATAAAGATCACTAATCTTATATCAGCAGCTGAAGTTTACAGGCTCCATATCCATCAACACCCTCCATCTTCAACCATTAAAAGCAAAATACCTCAAAAAAACTAGCAATGGACAGGGTAAAATAGGAATAGCTCCAAAATGTTGACATTCCTCCCAAAATATTTTCCCATTGTCTTGAGTTACAGACGCAGCAGGTTTCACCAGACCCATCTTTGTAATCTGACAGTTGTATGACAAAACTTCCCATAACAACAGATATATCCATTTTGAAATTATGATAGTAATCAGAACTTCCTGCAGTTATAATTGTGCAATGCACTATTATTAAACATATATATATATATATATATATATATAGTTACCATCCCAAAAAGCTTTGTGCTTGGGAATGGAGTGAGACACGGATTCACATCAGTTGATCTACAACTCTCTGTACTCCTGAATTATAATTTTTTAACCTTGGGGAAAAACTGAATTCCACTACTGAATAAATTTCGCATAGAGTCAACTTAATGATCACATTAGTCCCTGTCTGTTCTCCCAATGCCCATTCACTATTTAATTAACCTATTTTTGTAGGTTACTTCTTGGAGCTATTTTTAGGTAGTTTAATCTAAGTCGTCTCTCCTTTGAAGATGGTTACACAAGTAACTTTTCTTCGACCAACCATGTCATCACCACTTGGATGTCACAGGAACACGGTTATGCCAAAGCTTGCTCTGACTTCATTTGTCAGTGTATCACTGCCCAAAACTCATAAGGGTTTTTCTTTTCCGGTTCATTCCTGGGACAACAGAAATCATTCCTGCTACTTCACCGACCTGCTGGAAGATGGATTTTCTTCAATGAGACTAATAACGCAATCATCATCATGGGCTGACTTAATTATAGGGTGGGTGGAAAAAGACCCTATACATCATTTCCCTGGAAGCAAAACGCACACACCAGAGGTCTTATGACAAAGCCCTCATGTGCCAGCCCACACAGACTGCAGCTGTAGCAGCCAGAGGGGTGTCTGGTGGTGAATACGCTGACAGAAAAACCTCATTATCCAAACTGGGGAAGTGACGTGTACATTCCCTTTGTCTGCAAAGGGTGCAGGATGGACATGACTAACAACCAGAGGGTTGTTATTGTGGTTTGTCACAGTGCACAGTTAAGTGTAAAGCTAGAAAACAGGCAGCTAAAAAAGGTACCGAAATAACTACTAGGGCAGAAGCCCAGCAAAGGCTTAAAAATGTCCAAATTGCCATTTGGAGCCAGGGATTTGCATAAACTGTTTGGAAAGGGAACCTCAAAACAGAGATCCTAGCTCCCCAGTTGATCCCTAGAGAGACTGGGTATCTTTTGGAAGGAATTTATAACTAGCAGGGTAACATGTTGAGCGATTGTGATACTGGCTGTCAAGATCCCACATGTCTTTAGCTGTAACAAATTGCTGTAGACTACTCTTTGCCTTTGCTGAAAGTATGTCTGAGATTTTATCTGGGAATAACAAACCTGTTTTGTTCTGTATTCTTAGTGCAGTTTTGACCAATCTGTGGCAAATCAGCCTTTCCAGCCTCAATCTCTGCCTATTGAAAACACATCAAACAATTCCTTCTACCTCTAATGGGTAAGAGTTGATGGCTAAGGCTTTCAAGTTTCCTTTCCAAAATATTCCATCTACGTTTTAGTGAGAAAGCAAGCTCTTGGGACTTGGGGGGAGGAGGGTGTCTCTGCAAGAGACTTCAGCTGTCTCTATTATTTTAATAAAGTAGGCTCAAGTTCCTTAAAAGTTAAGGGGGGAATACAATGTACTCTATGTAGTGGAGAATCTGTCTGCATATTCTCTGTGCTCTTCCAGCACATAGTTAAAGTAAGAAGGAGAAAATAAAGGATCATTTCTAAAAAGTTAAGAGGATTAAAAGAAGTTTTCAGGTAAGAGTCAGAAGTGTGGTTGACAAACATGAAAAAATAACACAGAGAAGGACAACAATAACAAAAAGACTAAGCAGTGGAAGAAATTATTAACGGTCACAAAGCCTGACCTGTAACTAGATGCCTTCAAATTAACTCAGCATAAACATCAAACATTTGCCTTTTCTGGCCTTCATCTTGCAAAAAGATAATTCTGTTCTCTTCTGAAGTGTTCCTGTACATACGATAACGATCATACATGACTGTTAATAAAATAATTGTTATTCTATATTACAGCTACTGATTATATGTCATTGCTAATAACATATTATGTAACTGTTCTTTTATATAAATGTTACGTATATATCATGTATATAGCATGTTAGCAAATAGCCAGTTGTGGTTCACTTTGCTCTAAATTTATCACTATATCACTGCCTATTATTAATGAAATTGCTAAAATTAAAATTATTTATTATATGACAATGATATATAATCGTTATTTGTAATACAGTATGTGTGTTGATAAAACCGTGCTCCTTAATACAGCACTTCTTTTCATTTTATGTGTATTTTCAACAACACTAGAGATCGGTAAGATACCAAATTTCACAACATCTTATCAAATAAGGATACCGTCAGCTCTTAGATTTTCTTTAAATATCTGCAATCTTTTGGTCAATAATAACATGAAAAAAGTTAAATACAAGGTAAATGTACTATAAATAAATAAAAGGTTCAGTTTACTCAGGCTGGGACCCTCCTTTTTTTTTTTTTTTTTTTTTTTTTTGTTNTTTTTGGTATTGACTTTACTTCCAGTATTCTGCCAGGATCTTTTTAGATGCCACCCTAATTCATCTCAGGAGACAACGACTTCATTAATATCCACAATGGATCCAGGATTTGCTATGCTGTTTGCATACTTAGCAACTGCAGAAAGCAAGAACTGGTGCACTACCTGTAAAGCTCTTGCTGGATAATTGCTCTCAGGTTGTTTTTTTTCAAGTGTACAGTGGAACATGTGTCTGGCTGCAACTTCCCGGGTGTCTGACTGCACCAGGAATGCTCTGCAGCAGAAAATGCCCTTATTAATCCAAACTCTGCCAGAAGATGTGATCCCAGTTGCTTTCTTTGTTGCATCTGGGAATAAAATGATGTGTTCAAAAGGCTGCTTGAAGAATGAAAGAAAGTTGATACAAAACAGAAGGTAAAACCAATAGGGAAAAATGGAAGGAAATTTTGAAGTTTGGGGTCTCAAATTTCATGTTGCCTTATCAAAAGTACTGTCTCTAAGTCTTACTACCTCCCCTCTCCAAAAAAAAATCATACCAAATTTGCTAAAGACAACTTGTTAAAGAAAATTAAGTAGCACCTGGTTCAGGAGCATAGTTGTATTTTTACCTTTTCCAATTTTTGTCCTGAATATCTTTCTCTTTTAAACACGTATTTCTTCCTGATAACAGCCTTAAAATACTGTAAATATCTTGTAAAATCCCCATTGAGCTGTAAGATTACCCTTCAGCTCTGCTGAAAGTTGATATGCTAACAACCAGCAAGCAGTAAGCTTTCTTGACCTTGAAGGGACAAGCTCCTGCAATGAAGTGAAAGACTGTATTTCACCAGAACTGCGAAAACAACTCCAAATCTTCATTTCCCCATCCCCATCCCAGCTCTGAGGTGTTGTCTCAATGAAATTTGGAAATTACACGTCAAAGGGACTTTGCTAAGCATAACACTAAGACAGATTTCTCTTTTGTAGGAGGGGACAGAGAAAAGATATGGTGTCTGCAGTGTCCACACCGATAGCGCCGAAAATCAGTTCAGAACTTCTTGCTCATATGACCTGAGCTCTTCCACAGGGACTTAAGGGAAGCAGTTCTTTAGAAAGAGGGAGGGGGAATCCTGAAAAAAAACAGTGCTTGGAGATCCAATGAGAACTGCAGTGATAACAAATCTTTCATTGCTCTCACTGTAATGCATTTAAGTGTTGATCAAAATTCTCCAAATTCAGGGTCAGCCTAATGACTGCAAGTGCTTGTCACCCAGCCATCAACCCAGAGTGGGGAGGTTAATAGGATTAGGCCTAAATTTGTCATGGTCATGCCAAAGTCATGTTCAGTATGCTCCTAGTGGTACTGAGAGAACTATGGTCTTGTTAGCTTTCAGCTCTTAGGGGCTAGGAGAGAGTTTAAGGGGATTACTGGGGCTACTGCTGGTTGACTGAAACTACTGATTTCTGTCTATGGGGCACAAGTTGTGGGACATATCACTGTCTGTCCTCACTCAAAATGTAGTATTATGGAGTCCATACTCTTGTTTCCACTGCTGCTGTCTCCTTTTTGGATTCAAGCTATGGAGAGAGAACAACACAGAGAGAACAGAGAGAAGTACAGAGAGAACAACAAGCCTTCACACCCTCACCTGATACCATGTGGCTCTCTGCCATGCACACATAATGCTGGTTCTCCTTCCTCCTGGCAACACCCAGGGGTCAGTTTTGTTTTCTTTATTGCTCACTTCCAAATGCCTGCACATGCCTGACCTTATTACTATTCTTTGTTTTATGAAATTAAGCAAAACATACTACCAGGCTCCAGAGCTGGATTAATACCACAGTTGCAGCAATGATTCTGCACACTACCCTGACCAAGCCGAACCAGGCACCCCCCGATCCCTGAGGCTCCTCTGTGCAGAGCTCCCCGGAGCTGCTCCATCATGCCACAGTTCTGTGTCCACAGGGGATGCCAAAAGGAACTACTTAGATACTTTGGGTACTGATCCATGCAGCATCCAAAGCACAAACTGAGGAGTTTTATGGGGAAACCCGTAGCTGCTGAAGTAACCACGCATTTGAATTTCTTCCTTTTTCCATGACCTCCAGGCAAATTACTTTTATGAAGTTAAGAGGAGTCCAAATCCAGAAATAACCACTGTAATAATGTATTCTGACATTACTGCAACATATCCATAGTACTTTGTCATGAGATATTTATTATGCAGTCAGTAACTGCAGATCACCAGAAGACATTTCTGGAAAGACATTGCATCTTACTTTAAAAAATTCACTGGACAGAGCTCAGAGGAACCCAAAACTTAATTTCAAAACAAAACAAAACAAACCCCAACTTTTGCAGGAAGCCATCCAAGTCCATGTTATACTGTGGACTACCCAAATTCCTCTCCTACCCACCAGCCTGTGGCCTGCAGTTGTTCCAGTTACTAAAGTGGTAGAGCTCTGGTATAAAAGCCCACAGGTGGACAGCTGAACAGGCATCAATTTCATTCCACATGTTTTCTTGGTTTCAGGTTTGTTCTTAAAGGAGGCTTGAGGAGAACATCCAATTTTTTCCACCCTACTGCCCCCAGTGATTCAGGCTCCAGTAATGAATGAGGGCTTAGTCTATAAAATCTATCAAAACAATTTGCAATCTCTGTGTCAACAAATCTGCCCTATCTTCTAAAAGAGTCAGCACACAGATTAGAATGATACTGTGTTCTTACAAGAGTTTTGCCGCTAACTTTCAGAGGGACAGATTGTACCTCTTGTTCTCATTTTTTCCCAGCTTCCCCAAGTGAAAAAAACTCAAAGCCATGTAAAATTTCAGACAACTGGCTTATGTAGACAGCTAAAAGGGAGAGACAGAGGGAAAGGGAACATAGATGTTACACAAAAAACCAAATTCAGCCTTAGTAATGCAAAGCAAACATAGCCCTTAAATTTAAAAAGAGGTGGGTGAAATGTAAGGATTTTCTGTACTCTCTGCAGAGTTGGAAACTTCTACATTTAACGAACTTTAAAAACCACTCTAGTTACAAAAGAGTCATGAAAACCAAAGTCTGTCCAAAGGATGCACACATGACCCATGCACTGAATCATGAGAACCATTCATCACAGGACAAAACAAAATTATGGTGCCTTTTATTCTGTTTGAATAAGACTTTACTCCACCAATAGTCCTTCCAATGTCCAAAAGAGGGAGAGTGATGGAATCAGCACCCCAAATGGCATGCAAACCATTGAGTTTCCAGTCTGAATAGCTCACTGCATACATTGTCTATTCTTTAGGATAATTACCACAGGATTTCCCTGTAAGATCACTGCAAGAAGCTTTTAGAAAGCTTACCAACTCTGACCAATACATTAGCTACAGTTTCAATTACCCTGTTAATGTGAAATGTTTTTCAGCATGCAGCCTCACAGAAACCAGTTAGCAGTACTATTAACTTCACACTTAGTGGGTGAAGAATTGAGAAAGATTAACATTCAAGCAAAGAAATGCTTAGCTGACTTATGCTGGTAATACTCATGAGCACGTAATTATGCCAAATGGAAAAGAAAGGAAAAACACACACTACAAAAGTAATGAAAATGCCAAATCTTAACAACAGTCCTATAATGGCTATTAAGGCACAAGATATACTATTTGTAAGCAATGCTGGCATACAAATGAAACACTCTGAAAGAAAACTATCCAACACAGAGGGAATTGGGAATGTTGGTAAAGTGCACTCCATAAATTCATGCAAACAAAAGAAATCATTAAAAATAACTGTGTTTGCCAAAATCAACATACAATAATACGTCTTTGTTTAGACAAATTCTCTTTTGGTATAAAAATAGCTGTGTTAGCCAGAAATGCAATGAGGAAAAGAACACGGTAATCACTGCATCCCAAACCCTACTGTTCTTGCAGAAGTAAATATCCCTTCAGAACATATCTTATTTGCTCTCCATATTTAAAATATAAATGCTTTTTATCAACTACAGTATTCTTGTAACAAGTCTTTTGTAATGGCTATATTTACTGCAGCAACCAAATAAATGCGAATTGACACAAGTTTCTGTTGCCATTTTTCTTCTTTTGTTAAGAAACAACATGAGCTCTGATTGTGAAAATGACTTAAATTCCTGCACTCAGGCCCACCCCTGAACAAGGCATTAAGGTTCTTATGTGTTTTGCTAAACCATGATGAAGTAAAGCACACATTTAAATACTTTGCAGAGTCTGAATACAGCATTTTGCTAAGTTCAACTGCACAAGACTGCATATGCTGCCAAGTTCACACAAGCTGGCCTAAAAAAAATTTTGTTCATGTGCCAGAGAAGGTTTGCCACAGTGTGAGCCTTAGACATTTATTTAGAAAACTTTGTGTACCCAAGGCTAGGTCTGGCTGGCTGCACAAGGTCTTTACCCTGTCCAAAGTAAACAGGAATAGAATATATTTGAAAGGTATTCAGCAGCCTGCAGCCTTCCCATACTGAACCACACAGGCACAAGAACCTCTTCAAAGATGTTACACCACAAACCCAGAGCACCATCCAGTTCAGGAGACCTTCACTCAAGTCACCATTCTGCCTGGACACTTCACCTGTCTCGGTTGCCATCATCCCCTCTCTTACAGGTGGGACACATCCCCTTGAGCTACTGCTTTGATGCAAAGGGATGAACATCAAAATATAATATATCATTAATGTTTCTTACAACAAGCTATCGACTGCTAGAATTTGCTAGAAGACTCCTCCTTTCTGAAAAGATGTTTTTGGACTCATGGAACCACCAGAAGTAAACTCCTGACCTTTAAAGATCATAGAATGGCATCATAAAAGATAAGGGAGGACTGAACTCTCTTCAGCACTAACACAAAAGCTTTCCAGTCTTTGGCCTCCTGGGATGTCCCAGTTTCCAGAATGACCCACGTTCTGCAGAACACACTGGCTGGTGGTGCTACACAGCTGTCATCTTCCGTTACTACTTTCTTATCTCTGCATACATGTTCTCTCTACCCCAATTTCTTAGCTCATCTGTCTGCCAAAAACGCTCAATTCATCCAGAATTCAATCTGCTCTCTCGTTAATTAATGCAACTCTGAGCAGCTCTGTCTCAGTAAACTCAAGCCTGACGTGCTGTGAAAATGTGCTGCCCATACAGCTGGGGGGACAGACAGATTTCAGAGGAAAGAGGGACACCTACCAAATCATCCAACCCACTCTTCATGCGCCTGCAAGCACACAGACTTTTCCTTGGAGGACTTCCATCGAGGCCTCCTCAGCTCAGACTACTTAAATCACTGCTTTGCAGCCCACTGCAGGCCATACACTGTGCAGGAAACTTCTGCACTTTCCTAGGAGGCAGAAATCAAACAGAATTGTATTCCTTTACAAATAACAAACAAAAAAAATCTTTTCCTGTCAGTGAAACAGTTTCAAAATGTCTTCAACGCTCCTCTCCTCCCGTCTGCAGCTCTGTTTTGGTAGTGGGGTTTTTTTTGGTGTTTGTTTTTTTTTTTTAACTTGGACTTTCCAGATAATTTGGATGCCAGCACAAATTATTTCACAAAGGCCGGGCTGCTGGCAGGTGGGCTGCCACTCTGGCAATTTCTAGTTGAACACCAAAAAAAAAAAAAAAAAAAAAAAAAAAAAAAAAAAAAAAAATAAAAAAAAAAAAAAGTCAATCTACAAAACACAAAACAGCCAAACAGGTTACTCATTGGCTGGTAAGCCGCATCCCCTTGAGGCTATTGGTCAGGCTCTCTCCCTGGCTGTCAGCCTGCTGGAGTACAGATGGAAGAACTGGCTGCTGAAACTCTCTTCTCACCCACAGCTCAGCACGAGAAGGGATCCCAAGCCCTGCTGGAGAATATTTCCTTGGTAACTTATCTTGTACTTATCAGTGCCTTTCCACTGCAGAAGCAGTATTTCTTTTCCTTAAGCGAGATCTTAAAGGCAATTATTAGCAATTTTCAGTATTTCTTTCAAATCAGTTGCTGCTTGCAGAACACTGACCACAGTTAATTGAAATTGTTTCCTCGCTCAAAGATTTAATTTTCCCTGCAACACAACTGGAGACATAAAGATAAAAACTTTGCAGCTGTTATTTGGTGGGCTCAACTTATTCATTTCTAGATACCATGTCCTTCTCTTTTGGTAGTTTTGACAAGGTTCTACCTGTGTTTATACTGAATTTGCAGTGTTTATATCTTAGACATTACCTGTATATTTCTGTAATAATAAGCTCAAACCCAAATAGGTTCTATACTACATCATAATGAACCAATGGATTCAGATGTAATTTTATTCCACAATTCCCTGTGTGTATTTAGAAAATACAGTATAATTGGTTTCAATCATACAAATTTGCTTACAAAAGCATTGGTATTATATCGTGTGCACTCTACATATGCCTGGGAAAGGAGCAAATCCAATCCCCTGTTATGATATGCCCCTGATGTTATAACATGTATATGACTATGACGTGTAGATATAGAGATTAATCAGCATTTTTCCAGTTTTAAGAAAACCTGCAAATTTAAGCAAAAAGGGAAAAAGACATTTGGAAGCAGTCAAGATTAATGCAAATAACATTCAAATGAAATACAAACCGATAAGTGAATTCCCCAAGAACCAGAAGTAAAAACTCTCAGACTTCAAGAATTACATATGACAATGTTTTGCTTTCTTTACTTAATTTGTACTGATAGAACCACTGGATGGTGTGGGTTGGAAGGACCTTAAAGATCATCTTGTTCCAATCCCTTTGCCATGGGCAGGGACACCTTTCACTAGACCAGGTTGCTCCGAGCCCCATCCAACCTGGGCTTGAACACTTCCAGGCATGGAGCATCCACAGCTTCTCTGGACAATCTGTTCCAAGGCCTCACCATCCGTGTAGCAAAGAATTATCTCGTCTAACCCTGCCATCCATCAGTTTGAAGCCATTCCCTCTTGTCCTATCACTCTATGACCTTGTCAAAAGTCCCCCTCCAGCTCTCTTGGAGCCCCTTTAGGTACTGGAAGATGCTAAAAGGTCTCCCTGGAGCCTTCTCCAGGCTGAACAAGGCTGTATTGTCCCATCCCTTTTCCTTGCACACAGTATATAACACACAAAGAAGAGTCTGGTTTTAATTTTTTCTGTTTAGTGAGTTCCCCTAACAACCTCTTGCTCTCACGTCCACCAGCTTGTCTCTCATCCACTCTCTGATGGTGTCCCATGGATCCAGCACAGAGGGAGTGATACACAGGTCAAAATCCCTTCTCCCAGCCCCATCATTTGTTCCAGTTAATTTTCATGTCTAATCTCTGTGCAGAGACAAGGGCATTATATTAATCAGCAAGTTTGTTACATCTCTTGCTTCTTAAATTCTATTCTCTGCCTTACCCAGACCTGCTCTGAGCTGGCAGTTTGAACAGATGACAGCTGGGGGTCCATCACAAGCGATGTGACTCTGCGAGCCCCTCATCGTGTGGTTTGGCAGTGGGGATGTGCCAGGATGCTGGCACAGCCAGCGAAGCAGCAGGACACCCTCCAGAGCCTGGAGGGACTTGCCAGCGACTAAGCTGGCAGCAGCATCACATCACGTTAATGTCTTGCAACCTCATTCCCAATCTCTAATCAAGAATTCAATTCTTACTGTAATCAAATCAACTTCATTTGACCTTGACTCCCAGATCCTGGATGGCAGAGATGTCTAGGAGCAGGGACAGGTCGGGAGACCTCAGATCAAACAGGAGTTGTCGCAGCTCTTCCTCCTAAGGACAAAGGGCCAGAGCCCATAGTGCCACCACTCCGCACATGTTGTGTGGCTCTCCAGAGCCACAGGCACAGCCTTCCCAGGAGCTGCCATGCTTAGCCTGGGGACTGCTGGGACCAAGTGCCAAGCATGTGAAGAGCAGCATCCCTACACAGATGTCAGGCTGATCCCCTCTGGCAAAGAGGTGGGGAAAGGAAGTTCAGAGGTCCAGGAATAGTCTCATTTGGGACAAGTTTCTTCCTGCCAAGGGTTATGAAGCAGAAGGACAGTTGCTAGCAAAATGGAAAACACTTTGATTTTTTGGCTAACATCAGTATGGCAGAACAAAACAAGCAAACACAGCAGAAATGGCTGAGGCAGTGATATTGGAGCACATAACAGCCCATGTTTGCAAAGGGCAAGTAGAAGGGGGAGGAAACAAGGGATATAACCAGAAAGGTTATATGTCATAACCAGAAAGGTGAGGGAGATCATAAAACACCCAAGAAAGCTGTTTCTGTACTACAGCCAAAACTAAACCCAGGCTGTAATAAATCTTTGGGGAAGGTGCCCAGGAAAAAAAAATTAAAAAAAAATGTTAAAAGCACTTTCTCAATCATTTTCATTTGGAAAGGCAACATCAGGACTGGATAGGGTTTTTTAATATTATTTTTAGCCAAAAAGAATAAATTATAAGTTGCAGTAGTATAAGAAAGTAAAATATAAATTTCCTTTAAAAATAGTAAGGAAGTGACAACAAAAGACCAAATGATCAGCACAAGATATGCTTGGTGATAGTATTGAAGCAGAAGGTCATCAGACAAAATCATTAATCCCCTGTTCAGTATTTTTAAAGGTTCAAACCCACCATAAACAGAGGGTCTATCAATATAATCTGATCCTTTTCCAAGTGGCAGCTTCACATTGAACTCCTAAACTAAGTAAGAAAACTCCTTGCTATTTTCCTCCAGTACCCACATCTGACTCAAGTCACTGCAGTAAATCCGTGGCAAGCTGTGGAAAGTATTTTTGGCACCTAATGTGAGTCGCAGGTACTTGGCAGGCACAGCAGACACTTGCTCTGATTGCTTTAGTGTTGCCTCTGTCACTGAGTGGAGCCAGTGACAGATTTGGCCAAGCTGCTGCATCCCCCTAACGCCTCGCTCGGCTTGTGTCCATTCTTTAAAACAGCATATTCAAAACCAATGTGTGATACAAAATATATCACCTTTGGATCGACACACAAAGTACTTTCGCTACTGAGTATAAATGTGTTCCACCACAAAGCAGCAGCTTGCAGCAGCTCGCGGTGCACCGCACGATTGAAACGCTGGGGCCGAAAATGAAGTGCTGGAGGAAAAGCAGTTAGAGAAAAAAAAGGGGAATGAAATGGGACTGTTATTATGAAGTTCTTTTAAAATAACTTGTAAACCATAAATAATAAAGAACCAAGCTGTTACTGCTGATTAGGAAGCTGGAAATGTGTCTGTTGAGTCTGTCCTCTCTCTTGTGCTCCAGAAGCCAAAGGCTTTTTCCTCTCCAACTATTTTTAAAGCTTTCAAGTTTTCCAGGTTACCTTTTACCTTTACTGCATCACTCCTGCAGCATAGGTATCCCCTACGATACTCACTAGACATCCCTTCCATGTTTTACAGAGGAGAAAGGCCCGGAGAAGCATTACACAATCATGTGCTGAGATGCACCCAAGGCAGCAGAGCTGAAGAACAGGCTCCTTCATCATTTTAACACCTCTAATGATAACAAAACATAGCTGGTCACCACGGGCTTGACTCTTGGAAAATGCATGCAAAGGATATTGCAGAATTTAGTAGTGGCAAGTGGGGTAAGCAAGAATGTCGAGTTCAAAAAGAAAATAAAAGATTTATGTTCATCCTAATGTATAGTAGTATTCCAAGAGGGCTCAATATGTACCACAAATCAAACTGAGCTATAAGAAAATAACAGTGAAGCTAGACAATACAGGTGCTTTATGGTATAAAATAATTACAGCAAGTGACCAACTCTACTTTCATAACAGTAACAAACTCTATACACTCTTCAGCCTTCTCTTTATTTTCTCTTACCAATAGTAATCATCTATAATACACTGTTGATGAGAAAGGTATCACTTAAAAGAAAAATCCATATATCAGGGCCACATCTATTCTACAACTAGAAAATACACACCATATCATTGTTCCACGTCTGTTCACGGGAAGTGATACCATGTGGGAAGAGTTTGTATGTTTTACATCTTAAAAGGAGCAAACGCAACAAAATGTGCTGCAGAGAACAGGCAGAATGATCTGTTTTAATGGGGCACAAGTATTTTCCTACCTTAGAGATCTGCCTGCAAGTGACTCCTGCTGTTGTTTTTGGTTGGCACACATGATGTAAGCTGCGTGCCAGACCAGGAATCGCCTTCGCTGCTCCAACCTGGGATGACCCCTCTCTGATCGCTATCTCGCCGGACAGCATGGGAGGCATCGAGAAGGAGGAAGGCACGCAAACAGCAGGGTGATATAAGAATAAATCACATAAGAAATATGTACTAGTAATTTCTAGTCCCTCTCAGAGATCAAAGAGGCAGCTAATGAAACCGAAAAACAGTTGAAAACACAAAAGGAATCGGTGCTTATTCAGTTGGTTTTTATGCAACAGATAAACAGTATACAGAAATATCAGCTAGTAAATTTGAACACAAGATATGGGGCATTATAAGCATTCCAGAGGAGATGCAATGTCTTCTTGCATGAGAGTTGAAGCCAGATCCTTCAAAAAAGGGATTAACAGTAGGTCAGGAGCAGGATATCCCTTAACTGTGTGCCCCAGGCTTTTTAACTTGCTCTTCTGAAGCAGCTGTCAGAGAGCAAACTTGGAATTAGATGGACTCCCACTCTGATCTGTGAGGGCAATTCCTACCCAGCCCCAGGCAAAGTGCCAGCAGCTACGGGCAAGCTCTTTGTAAAGCCTTGATTGTACATATAAATCTTGATCTAAAGTACACCCGTTATTCCAGTTCTAAATTGCTCTCAAATCAGGCAAGCACAAGTGTCAGGCAAGGTGTGGTTCCGTAATGTTGACAAATGCCAACTGCAGGCTGACGTTACCAAATTAATCTCCTCTTTTAATCAAAAGATTTAGTTTCTGGTAGTGAGAGTCTACAACTAACCTAAAGTTTCTGGAAAACCTGGCAGCACTGTGTATCATGTGGTAGCTCGATCCCCTCTCTCCCACTCTTGACTGAAACTAGGCTAAACAAAACGGGAGCAAACTGACAAATGCATTATACACAGTCATTTTAAATGTAAAACAGAAACCCAAAGTAGGTTACTTCTGTATATTGCACAAGCCTCACTCCAATTCTACATAAAAAGTGCTTCTGTCTATATGTAATATAAATCTATTATTACATAAAAATCCATGTATGTGTGGATTTATAGCTCCACAGTAACTGGAAGGCCTTGGATTAATGCAAATGAGTTATTTTAATTATGTGCGCTTCTCTGTCTGGTTTCAACAGATTAAGCCTTAAAAAAAGAAAAAAAAAAAAGGAGTAAAATTCTTTAACCAGCACATAAAAAAAAAAGTCTCTTTTGCCCACAAAAAAAGCCATTAAAACTCTCCTTCTAATTCAATCAAAAATTTCAGCTCTGACAATGCTAAGAAACAGCACACTTCAGATCTTTTCCAATTTCCTAAGCTATCACAATCAATTTCTTTAAGACCTGGAACTTATCCTAATTAAGATCTTTGCTTTGATATGACTGCGAATGACCTCAAGGATTCATTCTAATAAACAGAAATGATTCCTGGTAGTCTGCAGTCCTCATAAGCTTTGCAGCAGAAATCAGTTAACTCATTTCATTCTAAAAAATGTGTTGATCATTCTGTCCCAAATACTGTCTGTAATACACTGACATGGGGCTTAAAAAGCAAGATGTGGGTTGCCCAACCGAAATGGAAATTTCTCAGGGAGAACTATTTCGATGCTTTCTTCTTTCAATGCAATTTTGACAAATAAAATGAATCAGCTTCTTCAGTGGAGAGGAAAAAGAACACATTCTAAACTAAATGACACCATGCTGAAGGAGGTATCCTGATTCGTGCCCTCAAAAGACTACAGTGACTCAGTCATCTCCTTGGGCTCAAGACTTCTGATCTCACCCGAGCTGACAGTGGGATTTTCACAGGGTTCATCTGAAGGTACCTTAGAGAAAATGACTACAGTGGAGATGTTATACAGTTCTGAAGGGTTATTCACAAACTCCTTTCGTTTTGGTTAATAAAGCCTGTGTCATCTTCCCACCCTAAATTAACACTTTACAAAATTATAAACTTCGCACAAAAAACCCCACTGGTGACCTGCTATAACAACAGTGACTGGGAGGCTGGTCAAACACCAAACAAGTTGGCCAGCAAGGTCATGGGTGCCCACCTTTCAAGGTATTCTTACCCCATTGGAATATCATCATACTCAGCAACCTGCTCCAGGTGGCCATGCTTTGAGAAGGGATTGTGGACAAAAATCTCCACAGGCCTTGTCCAACCTCAGCTATTCTGTGATTATGTGAAAATATTCATGAATTACAGACAACACTGCACTGCAGTCTACAAAAAAAAAAAACACATTAATTTTACTCTGCATGTGGCTCATTAATAAGTAACTGTAATTCAAAATGTAAGTAGATTTAACAGGGAAAAAAATTCATAGTCACAGAAACATCTTCCCACACACATCCCCAAACTATTCTTCTTTTGGCTATTTTTCATAGCAAAAAGTTACTCTATGCAGTTAAAACTTCAGTGTGTTCTTTATGCATGCAGGAAAAAAGTCAACACTGAACAAGGGCTTTGTCAAACATCTTTCATATGCCACTGGAAAGGATAAGGTCGTATTATTAAATAATAAATCTTACCCGCTTTTACAGATTCCAGTATGTTACTGAGAACTGATATGAAAATGGGAGTGCTTTGAGCCTCTGTTAATGAACCGCACTGCTGTGCTAGGTCAGCACCGTTCCACGCTTTACTGAGGCGATTTTTCCCCCTCCACTTTAAAAAATAAAACTCAAACAGTCTTATTTTATAAAAGAAAGATAAGACAGCGCTAAGGAATCAGGTTTTTGTGTAATCCCCAACACCCAGATTACCACCAGGGGAGCATACAAATGTGCTAATATGAAAAATCACCTCCATTTTCTGCTGCCTCAGAAGAGAAAAGCAATTTTATTCTGAATACTCACTCAACTCTTGGATGTGTCCAAGCGCACAAAGGGACAGTAGTATATTCATCGATTGAGTAGAAGTGCCAGAACTGCTTCTGGATGATACCACAAATCTTATGGTTATAAATATATTGGGGGTCTAGGGGAATGAAAAGCTTTTACTCACTATTGCTTATTTCTTACGTCTTTATCTCTACAACAGTCTTTTCTCCAGCTTTGTGTTTGGTGATTGAATTCCCTTTTATAATCAACCACTTTCATTAGTCACAGTTATATAAATATTTTAAAAATAACCAATTTAATTGCCCCTTAAAGAATTAGATCATTCAGACAGCCCTGCAGATGCTTTTTTCAAACTTTCAAGCCACTGACCTCAAGAAGGACCTGTATAAAATTTGATATAAAGCTGAGAAATAATTCCATTTCTGTAAAAGCTCATAGCATAAGCCCCTGATGAACACAGAAACCCACAAAGTCCTTGCAAGTGTTTGAGGTCAGAGTTGTGATCTTCAAGCTCATTTAGCATGCTAATATCTATTAAGACACAAAACACAAATATGTCCTTGAGATATGGTGCCATACCAGCCCATTCATACTTGTGTCTCTCCGGGGCAGTTCGCTTACTGCAGCTTTACCATGTCCATGTAGGTGAGCCTGACAATGGGAATGGGAGAAACCAGCACCCACTTAGATAATAAAAAGGTCAAACCACCAACCAGCCAAAAATGAAGTATAGATTTCCTTCCCACACTCCAGCAGATTAAAACTCAGATTTGCTGAAATCCATTTTGAGATTTCCGCAAATCCAGTTATCTCTGTTATGCACCCTGCTGTCTTCCCATCATACTTCCTCCACGGCCTTAAAGCTGGGATGAGGAAAGGGCAGAGAAGTTTAGATCTCCAGGGAGCACAAACCAGAGCATGTAGAGCCCTGCAAGGGACACTGCACTGCGTGCAACATCGAAGCTAGCATTGCTTTCATAGCCATATGGGAATTTCTGAAAAACACCATATTGCCCAATGACCAAAGAAACATTAAGAGAAGGATCTTTCAGCAACTTCTAAGCCCAACTCTACCCATCTGTTATGAAGTCAGGGTAGAATTGCAATCGACCTCAGTGAATTTAATGTACTTGAAAACCTTCAACTGGACCTTTGACCACAATTGTTTTCTAACACTGGTCTAAGGTAAATCAACACCCACTAACAGCAGAATAAACCATGCAAGATACAATAATATTCATTCATGTTTTCCCCCCATTCCAGGTATATTATTTTGTATTTTTAAGCTTCTTTGTCGGTATCTGTAGAGCCTACAGCAGTTTGACCAAAAGAGTTATACAAAGTTAACTGACTGTGCTTACATCAAACACAGCTAAAGTATTTGGGGATGGATACATGCCAAGCACAAAGTGTAAATGCAATTTATTGTCACGATTACAGCCACAGCTAAACCTAACAGAAAACAACAACATGGTGTTACGACATCAGAAAGGTAAAACTTAACCACAACCTTTTTTCCACCGATTTGCCATAAACACTTCTCTCACACACAGAGTACACATACACCAACTAACCTCATTTCAAAGGAAAGGGCACTGTTCATAAAAATACCTGTATTTTTACTTTCAACACCAACACCACCACCACAAACAGTCAAACAAATAGTCCTGGGCTAAATGTAGCACAGCATGTGCAAGGCTACAAGGTACGTGCTTCATGTCAATAAAACAGTTTATACTTTGCTTAGACATTAATGGGAGTTTGACATTTCTAAAACTCTGGAGGAAAGTCTTTACTAAGAAAGCTGCTGCCAAAAATTGGAGAGGAATGAGGTTGGCTGTGGCTGGAACTGCCACAACTGTGGGAAAGGGGATGTGTATGTCTCCACCAACCATTTCCAAAGAAAATCTGTAACAGAGATATGGGTATTTCCTTATCCCTGGAAGTACTCAAGGCCAGGTTGGATGGGGCTTGGAGCAACCTGATCTACTGGCAGATGACCCTGCCCATGGCAGCGGGTTGGAACGAGATGATCTTTAAGGTCCCTTCCAACCCGAACTGTCTATGATTCCTTTTCCAACCCACTATCATAGCGTAGTTATGAGGTAGATTAAAATCCTTACCTTATGTGGCATTGTGTTGAAGGACTAGGATATTCCTTTTTTTATGTAATAGTGTTTTAATACTTCAGGAGTTACCTTTCATTTGTCAGAATGGCACATTAGTAAAACACTGTTTTAAAATAAAAATCAATCTGTCAGGTGCAATCTCTTTCATGTTATATATAACATCCATATTCATATATCACACATAATGATGTAAGGATACATAGACATCCTTTCAGCCTGAAAAGAATGAAGGAAGAGAGAAAATGCAGCCTTTGCTAATTCTCTGTTCACATTCAGTTTTGTAAGTGAAAAGTTACAGCAATCTTGGCAGAGAAATTCTCAAAATGGATGAGGAAGATCTGGAACCAATTTTACTTCTGCAGCGTTCTGCTTTAAATAGCACCATGTCCACCTACAGCATTAAACCAGCTAAATTTATGGGTACCCCTTACACAAATTTTAGCTCACCTCTTTTTCAGGTTATTTGGTCGAGATTTGTCTTATTAGATAATGGCTAATAATAAAAGGTCTTGTTATGGCAAAAAAAAAGTGCCTTTGTAGCTAACAGAGACTGGTGATTTAAGTAATGAGATACAATTATGCACCTGATTCATGGTGTTAAGGTTGGAGCTAAGATATACAGTAAGTGAAGACAAAGAAAAAGATGCTTGGCCTTAGAAACAGGTGCAGGAGCTTCAGCAAAGTTAGCTCTGCAAGCAGAGTAACATGAAACGAAACAGCCAGCCCAAGCACAATTAGGCAAGAGGAAAAAATGAACTTCCACATCATTTGTCAAAAGGCTAACTGCAGGAATGCAATGGTTAAACAGTTCTTAGCTCTTATAATTATTATTCCTTTGGGCATCAAATACAGAGGAACTAAAAAAAAAAATGTATCATCACTTATTCCATCTCTGAGACATATTAAGTGATTTCAAAACTAAAATGGATCAAAGAAACCCAGTGAAATTGAGGCTATGAATTGACGAATGCACTGGCAGAGAGCAGCACTTGAATACACACTATACAAGCTACATCTTCATTTTAAAGGACACCATGGAAGAACTCCCTCCAACCCCAGAACTTCTCATGTGCTGGGTCAGTCCCAGCCCATGGTCAGCGAGGCACAGCCAATAACTTGCAGCTGCTCCAGCAAATCACATCAATCCATGACACTGAAGTGTCTTGGCTC
Organism: Oxyruncus cristatus; assembly: GCA_013399855.1. Classification (NCBI taxonomy): domain Eukaryota; kingdom Metazoa; phylum Chordata; class Aves; order Passeriformes; family Cotingidae; genus Oxyruncus; species Oxyruncus cristatus. Next base: position 192,563 of record VXAY01005796.1, on the reverse strand, counting down.
CAAAACATTCCACAATGAAGAACAATGATGTTTTTCCTCAAACACCAAGACCCTGAAAGTGGCCATTTCCTACAAAAGGTTTGTGAATCACCAGCTCAGGTGTCTATTAAGTGAGTTACGTCAAAAGCAAAGGGAATTCAAGTGCTCACTTTAGTCTCAACTTCAGCACTACCATCATTCTAAATTCAAACTATAGCACTTCAGCCTAACAAAAACTTTGTTCCAAAACAAAGGTTTAATGCCTCAAATGAAGGTCATAACTATTTGCCCGTCTCTAAACTAGATTCAATATTTTCTCCATGTGATTTGAAAAGATCAGAACAAAGATTCTGGGGTATATCATAAGAAAAAAAAAGCCAGACATCACTAAGACACCTGCCCTTTACCCAAGCCTATCCAATCTTCACTTGTGTACAATAATATCTTACGGAATTAATATTCTGTGATAACCAAAACAGAATCCTACCTTAATTGTTTGACAATAATCTGAAAATATTTGCCCGGAACCAAAAGCAAATGAAAGAATAAACGGAAATTGGATTCACTCTTTCCCTGAAGAAAAGGTTTTCTTAAATGTCATCAGAACTGCTTACTGCAGTCAAGATAGAACACCAGCTCCTCCCAAATTATTAAAACAATTAAGTATCACATAATTTTTAGTAATTAGACTCATTAACATTCCTTGGAGACTGATTTGATTCATTATATGAGAAACACTCTTTCTTCTTACAAAGCTTGTTTTTTCAGCCCAAAGGAAAACTCTAAACAAGTACCAGAGATAGCGAATACTGCCTTTTAGCATCTTGGATCTAACTTCCAGGGAGAGAGCAAAACAGTGTCATTAATATGCAATAAGTCTTCAATTAAACCCAGATTAAAAAGCAGCTCAAGATCTAACAAAAAGCCTTATGCATATTTGATTGACACTGCACTGAACTCAGCAGACTAAAGAAAGAGAAGCTGTCATGGAGTAAACAATCAAATTATATCCAACCTTGCCCCAAAAATAGACTTCTTTCCAGCCACAGGCATAGCTGTAAGGGGCAGCAGACAGCAGATCAATAAGGGGGTTTTTACTGAAATGGACCAATTTCAGAGGTGACCCATTTGACATTTCTTTATAACTCATACGTTTTGATTCCTCTTCTGCTACACAGAAAATAAAGCTTTTTGCTATGATTGACCAGAAGCTTTAGATACACAAATCAAGTAATACAAGGGAAGCATCCTCTAAAACCTGGTGAGAACCCACAGATATTTCTTGCACATTCTCTTTGTAAATGTTCCTTCAATATGACAGAAGAGCACATATGGTATAAGGTGAAGAAAACAGTTGAATTCCTTCTCCCACATAATCCAGAAGCCCTTCCCTACCTAGCAGATTGAGGAGTTGGTGTCCCTTAGTCTGTCCTGTCGAAGCTGCTCCAGTTTATACAGAAAACTACAGAGAGGGCTGGACAGACTGTTATAGGGAACCTGGGTCTCCCACGTGCTGAAATAAATCAGTCTCCATATCAAAAATTCAGCCAAATTAATATTTTGTTATCTGAAATAAGTAAACAGGGACATCAGGAAAAGCTAAGGAAGAGGTCGACAAAGCCACCTGAGGTTTAAGGGACAGCTGTGGCACCAGGGAAGCATAGATTTCTCACAGCTCATGATATTACTCTCTCTATGAGGCTGTTGCTAGCCTAAAGCAGGGTTCCTATGTCTTGGGTTTTTTTGGGGAAAAAGGTTTTGCCACAAAAACATTTTTATTCAATCCCTGACCTAGAAATTATTTGCAAAACCGGTCTCTCGAGTGGTTTAGTTATTAACAACATTTCATTATCCAAGTGTTTCAATTAACCAGAGGAAAAATCAGAGGAAAAAAAGAAGTAATATCCCAACCTTGGAGCTTGAAATTGTTGACAGAGAGGTTTGACAAACTGTTAATAGATTTGTTAGGAGTTTGCCAGAGATCAGCTGCTCAGTTATCTATATATTAAGTGGCATCAAATCTGAAGAAAATGTCCCTGGTTCCTTTATTTAAGAAGAAAAAATAAAGAAGTGTAAGTATCTGCAGTATGATGTTAGCAAAGGCTTTTGCCTCTTTTTCAATAGCTCAGTACTAGAACTGCCTCCCTGAAGCACCCAGACACACTGGTGTTAGGGCTGGGGATGGAGTGACACCAAGTCTGATGCAGTTGGGCAAGTCCTATCTCAGTACTGAATCCAGAGCAAGGGACAACAACAGCGCTGTGACAGTCTGGTTGTACCTCAGTAATAAAAATAATATTTAAAATATCTCGGACATGAAGAGGTCAAAGGTTAGAGAAAAGAGAAACAAGATGAGGAAGAAGCTGAAGTGTGACAGAAAAGATGCCCAACAGCATGGGCTGGAAGGCTGCCCAAAACATCAACTCCAAGGCATTTACAAGTTATGCCAAGACAGGTTTAGTGAAGTACCAGCAAGGTAATGCTGCTCTGAAGAGCTGCAACACATTTTTGTTACTGGCAGTCCATAAAATCAATCTGAAGTTGTCACTGGCAGTCTCTGCTGAGACCCTGGTAAAGTGCTTTTGTGAGGACAAGCCTACAAATACAAACAACAGGCAGGTTTAATAAACAAACAGGCAGGTTTACTAAACAAGCTCTCCCTCATTTCAAACGGACCTCAGAGTAACATCTGCACTGATTCAGTACTGAAACCACATAGATAGAATAGAGCAATGCATTTCATAAATGTGCTGATACCATAATCCACAAGGCAGCAGAGCCGGAGCCTGCAACTCTTGCTCCTGGAAGTACGTGCTTGCTCCAGAATATCAGCCTCACTGTTTTGTTTTTTTCCTAAAGAAAAGCTTCTCGCAGTTCTAAGGAGAAATGGCCAAGCAATGACCTGTCTGTGACTGCAGATCCCCCAGGAAAATATTTCTGGGAGTCAACCTACTTCATGTCTGTCAAAAGGTTGTTAACACCCCAACCTACTGCCCTGGTGGGTCCTCTTCTAATTATGTGTCAGGCAGCAGCAAGGTATACTTGGGCTGAGTTACCCACTGAAGTGGGTATCTCCAAAGGTGAGGATAAATGTTGTAGGCTCCTGTTGCTAAACATAAACACCCCAGGAGCAGGAACCTCTCCTGCAGACTGGAGTGAAAAAAAGAAGATGAAAAAAAGGAGTATTTAGCTCTTCTAGTGATTGAAGAGATGTCTCTTCTAGTGATTGAAGAGATGTATGGTGTAAAATCTGAGTGCACCAATGGCATTCCAGCTTTAGAGACAGAGGATCCCTTCATGCTGCCAAACTCACTACAGGATACTTAAGTCATTCTTAGTGACAGCAAAAAAAAACGATCAGCTATCAAAACGGCTGTAAAGTTCAGAAAATTTGAACAAGTAGAATCTGTGTGGCCCACAGAACCACTGTACCAAAGAGATACTGGCACTTTCATAGCAGGTTGCAACTGGCAGAAAGAGGAAAAAAAAGCTATTAAAAATTTGAGTTTAAAAGTTTACCCAACATCACCTTCTGCCCTTGTCCATTTTTACACATTTAAGTTATAAGAGTTATTTTTGCTTAATGTTTGAGTCCCTGATTCAGCAAGTTATTTAGCTTAATACAATCCCTTCACCAATCTATGCTCTTGCTAAATGGGACTTTACAGATTTTTATTACACCAAATTATCTCAGATTTTTATTATGGAGTAGCATGCAGAGCAGTAGCTTTAAGATTGTTTAAACCCCAGCCTTTCTATTAAAGGCTGTTTCAGTTTAAATACAGTCTGAAATTTCCACCTATTGGGCTGGGTCCTAAGCTGAATTTTTCTAGGTACTTAGAAGAAAATGATTCAACCACTTTTGCAGGAACAGTCAAAACACATTCTTCATCAAAAAATATAATTAAAAAATCCTTTTGTTCAAATTCTTCAGTACTGAAACAGCTGGGAGTTGAAAAATGACATTTTTCTGCAAAGTATCCTTCCACATTAAGTAATTAAGTTTTCTAGTGAACAGTTTTTTGATTTCAGTAAGCTTTTTGAAACTATTCATGAAGGACGTATAAAACTCATATGAGAAACAGTGATAAATTAAACCAAGTGATTTTTCTCCGGGAAACAATGGCATACTGCACAGGCAGGTATGATATGATAACCTGAGATAGTCCATGCTCCCTCCTACTCCAAGCCTCATTTTCTCACTCCTTATAAGCAGGGAAGAGGTTCCTGACTGGAAATCATGCAGTGCCCAGCTTAAGACAGAAAAAAGAAAGTCGCCAGGATCATGGTGGGGAAAAAAAAAAATTAAAATCTGTGTTTTGTCTCAATCCCACCCATGTGTTTTGATATTCACATTCAAGTCAGAAATCTGGTTGTGAGGTGAGATTTTTTTGGTAGTTTTTTTCTTGTTTTGGTGGGGATTTTGTAGGGTTTTTTAATTTTTGTTCTTAACCCTTCAAGAGGAGGAACTTCCACAGTGCAGACATTTATGTTTTCTAGATTGGTAGCAAATAACATTTAATTTTTTTTCTCTAATCACTTTATTTTGCTTACTATGTTTGCATTTATACACATTGGATAGGAAGAAGCTCCCTCTCTTCCTTTACCTCCTCCAAAAGAGAGAGGAGAAAAGAACATACTTACCCACTAAGACTTTATCCATTGCATGCCCAGATGCATCAACTGTGCTGAAAAGCAGACATACAACTGTGACATGGCTTTGGTCATGTCCAGACACGTCACTGTGGAACAGCTGCCATTTATACCTACAGCAAACTACTATGAATATCTAAGCTTTTATTTATGAAATAATGAGTACAGAATGTTAGAGGGAGCTTCCACAGGAGTCTAAATCATAGCTCACTTCCCAAAAGCACTGTAACCTTTGAAGCACTTAATTTGGGTCAAGCAAGACTTTGAGCAAAGGTTTGGGGCACAAGAAGAGATGTTCAAGTACCCCACCCTCAGGTTCCCGCTATTCCTGCCCCATTTATGTCTCACACCAGAACAGAAAACATGACCTAGATCATATTGCATATATAAAAAAGGGTTTTTTTCAGCTCTTGCTGTTTTTTCTCCTGCAGATTACCTAGGACACTTGATGCCATGAAAATATGAAATAGAACTGGTAGATAAAGTTTTTTTCTCTTGGCTCACAGCTTCAGGATATCTGATCTTCACAGTAAACCTAACAACAGGCATCAGCTGTTCAGAGACAGAAGAATAAAGGGTGGAGAAAGAAAGGGGAAAAAGATGTAACACATATGGAAACTGTGGACCAAACTACGCCCACTCCCAGGAAGAATCTCTCCCGCAATCCCTGTGAATTGTCACAGCTTCTTCAGAAGTCCTCCCATGTCACAGCAACCAGTCATCCTGTACTACTCTGTCATCTCACACTGTGCAGTGTTGGTGTAACTAATGAAAGGAATGATTTACCCTTTCCAACATGCATCATCAATAACATGATGCCAATGCAGCTCTTGTGTTTATCATGTTGTTAAGTGGCCACAAATCACCATTAAAAGGGCAGTTCTTCTAAACTATCTGTTCGTACAGAACACTCCACAAATTCATGCAAACAATCCTTCAAATCCATTTTACATTGTTCTTTTATGTTTTTTAATAGTTCTGAATAGAAAAATCCATAAAATAGGACACAAATATTCTCCGCTTCACTGTACAAAATGCTCTATGATAATTTAACTGTACTATCGTAACTATAAAAAACCATGGTATTTTCTGAGTAACACCCAACATATTGTAATGTCTATATGCAAAGGAAGTAGGTGAGCCACCTACTCGGTTACTCTTGCTGTACCTTTTGCCCAGCACAGAACAGGACTATTACATTCTAAGTACATTTAGATTTAGACCTAAACAGAAAATTCATGTGCGCTATGATTTTTAAAGGACAAGGGAACTCAACAACATATGCCGCCACCAAAAGGGATGGTACTATTGAAAGAGTTTTGCTTTGGCAATTCTGTCCTCATCTTAAATTATAGTTTCACTGAGAAACTCCCATTCTAGAAATACAGCACATTGTGACAAAGGCTTCCTCTGTATTTCAAATTTCTCTGTATATTACAAAAAAACCTACTTTGAAAAAAGATCTTTGTTTCCAGTTCTACCTTGCAGACTTTTGTGTGAGTGCACACCAACCTCACAGCATTCGGGAGAGTATCAGCTTTTCCAGACAATTCTTTGGACAGCAGAATAGGGAAGCAAGAACATCAGGCTTTAAAGGAAGGGGGAGAAAGTAAAGGAACAAACTATCTAAGGATATTAGACCACATTAAGCATTCCACTAAAGTTCATGGACTCACATTAATAAAATCAAGTTAACCCAGAGTTAAAGATAACAAATATTTCATAACAGTTCCTATGTATTTTGATATTGCAAAAATGTTGACTAGGATCACTGCCATTGGGAAAGCTCTGGGAACACAGGGGCCCACAGCAGACAGGTGTCAGCATGGATGATTTGACAGGTTACAAGCACACCAAGCACCACCAGCAGTATTTTGTAGAATTAGAGAGGGTTCAAAGATTCCTGAACTGCCCAGAAAAGCCCTCGTGGAAAGAGACAGAAAAAAATGGGATCATTTACCTTGGGTTGCATTGGCACAGCACAGGGATTCCGTGCAATGAGGCAGAGCAAATCTGGCTGTGCCAGCGCCCACGCGGCATGACTGCACTGCCTTTGGTGCCCCAGCTGCCTCATTTTACATTGATTTAAATAATCCCTGCACTCATACATTGGAAAGGAAGATGCATAACAAGGAGGAAGACTGAAGTACAGAGAGGGTGATTAATATAAAGCAAATGATGACTTTATTTTCCTTTTTTTTTTTTTTAAATATATTGCCACAAACACTCTTATCGGTAACATAAGACAGACAAGGGGAATGCCTCGCCACAGGACAGTTCAAAAATAAATTGACATGACTTAGCCTTCTTGCCAAAGGTTTCAACAAAGCTTGAATTTTCTAAATATTAAATAAGAGACAATAATTGCATCAATTCAAAGTTTAGAAGGGAGTTGTGGGAATGAGTCAGGGATGGGGGTCTCTTGTAGAGGCTAAAGAATGGGAAATCTCTGGTGATGCATTTGCAACATTTGCCTCAAAATGGCAAAGAACAATAAAACCTGATGACATTTCTGAACAGAAATGGGACAGAGTGCTGACTGTTCTTCTTTCACATTGGAACAAGACAAACACATCCATATGGGCTTTCTCATTATTAGTAAGGACTATTTTTTCTGTGATGCTTATTCACGAAATTGCACTGTGTAGCATTTTCATTATGTCTTTCTTACTCTGTTTGACAATCACTTTCATCCTCCATATTTTTTCACTGAGAGACCTTGATGGACTAGCATGACATTTTCAATCATCGTGTTTTTTTCCTTCCAGAAACTGAATTAGAACTCGAAATAGTTGATTTAAAATTAAAAAAAAAAAAAAGAAGAAAAAAGAAAATGAGGCTTGCATAAACTTACCCCCTCCCAAATCTTTCAACATAGAATTACAAATCTATCCATCACTGGAATCATGATGCAGTTAAAACTCCAACAGCTTTCAACTGGACCAAAATATTAACTGTTAACACCCAAGTCCAGCAAAATGAGAGCCTGTAATGCCAAAAGAAGTAAGACACCTCTGACTGCCGTAATTCCAATGGGTAAGGCAGCAGTACAGTGTGATTAATAAGGCAGCTAAACTGCTGCATCCTTCTGTGGTCCATCAAAAATCATTCAGAAATAAAGAACAGCTTTTCCGTGCCTGTGAGATCAGATTTTGGGATTTTAATGAATCTTCCAAAATCCAATATTCCTGCCAATTGCTTTGTCACAACCTGTTCCTACTTCAAAACCTTCTGTCTATCACTTTCCAACACTGAGCAAGGATTTATATGCATCTTAGAAAGCTGCCCAATCACTGGTTTAGCAAGATTTCTAAGATACAGACATTTAAAACACTGTGTCCTTGACTATGAGCCTTACACCAACTTCCCAATTCTCTCACATCATTCCGGGACAAATTAAAAGTAGTAAGATTATGCAACTTGCATTAATTATCAAGAAATGTAACAGCTAATGATTAAAAAATCTCCATTAAAAGTTCCCAGTAACAGGAATAAAACCAGAGATATTATTAAAGCTATTATTTAAAAACTGATGTTTTAATTGTGTTCTGTGGCAAAAGATAAATCGTCAAAAAAATGAGTGTCATAATTTTTGAGAAAATAAGCTGTCCCAGGATAGTCACTTAAATGACTAAAGCATTCATTAATTTTTTTTCTTCCAAATAAATCCCCTGTTAAACCCTTCTTTGTATTTCTTTATCAACTCACAAACATACAAAATCTCACATGAGAGCTTGAAAGTGTTTTGGAGCATCACTTAGCCAGGGAAGAAGGAGGACAGGGCTTTGTTTTTTATTTAAAGTAATTGTTTAAGAGCAAGACATCATCAGATAGACACAGTACTACGTCTCAGTAACATCCTTTCTAACTGATTTGTACTTTATGTCCATTAATGAGCTTCCCTAACCCCCCCTGTACACTACTCTTTTAGGAGAAAGTTTATTTGGAAGGCACATAATAAAATAATTAAAAACACAAATACTCCTCACAAATAGTCCTCATCAGACAAATGGGATTTCCTCTAAGGAGGTACAAAAGTGCTGCTTTTTCCCAGGCACACACTGATGAAAACAGAGACATATCTTGGCAAAAGATTTATGCAAAACATCTACATTATCTAATGAGACATATTTAAAATTAATTAAAAAAAAAAAACCGCAACAAGCCAAGTAGCCAAAACCAACCCTTCCCCACAGAACCAACCCAATCCAAATTATTGATGCTGTCTAAGATGTGTAGTTCCATTTTTTTTCCCCAAGAATACGCTACCACAAATGTGTGGCATTTCTTCTCAGGAGACAATCTTTTGACAGTAATGTTCTTAAGACACTAATGAAACACAAAGAAGTAAATGTTGAGCAAAGCTCCCTTATTATTTCACACCAGCACTCATTTGTTGACTCACACTCCCCACTGGGAGTAAAGAATCCAAATGTCTCCCATCAGCATCCATCAAAAAAGCTGACAGCAGTTGAGTTCAGTTTCCCGCTACCAAAATCCACGGCCTGGCTGCTATGAGCAGCTCACCAAAGATGCCTTAAGCCAGTGCCACAGAAGAAGGATGTCCCCAGTTATGGAAAAAGCATGGACAACAATAACAGTACAAGCAGTGGTATGAGCAGAAAAGGCACACTGGACTTTCAGTGCCAACAGCAGTGGGAATGGGAGCACAATTCCTGGAAGAAGTGTCTCTAATCCTAAACATCTTTCCTATAAAAGTGAAGCCAGACTAAGCTAGATGCCAATTCAGATGGGCACAGTAAATGATAAGGACTTTGAGGAGCCAGTGAGCCACTTCTAACACTGTTGGAAAGCTCCAATGACCTACTTCAAAAACTGAAGCCAAGAAATGAAAGCAAGGCAAGGAAGCTCTACAAAAGCTCAGAAGCACTTCTAACAGTGAGAGATGCAGTTCAGCCCTTACAGAAATACTCTGAAGAGCCCTTAAAACTGATGTCTCGGGACAGTCACCCCCCAAGGCTCTGCACAGCCTTCCAGCAGCCTCAGAGAGAGCATCCCTAAACCCTCCATCAACCCTGCCCTGTGGCAGGGACCTGTGCCTGGGCAAAGCTAAATGAGACAGCTGAAAAACAAATCCTACTGCAAACAGCTGAGGAAAGATGCCACAATAATTGACTGCTTAGGTGATGAAATGGCAGATGAAATGCTATGTTGACAAATGTGAATTAACATGCATTGGAAAAACATTCCTGACTTTACTTACACAATGATAAGCCGTAATTTAGCTATTAGAACTCAGAAACAAGAGCTTGGAGTGGTATGTGATTCTGAAGAAACATCAGCTCAGCTCTTAGCAGAGACTAAGAAATGCAAACAAAGATTAAAAAAAATAATAAAATTATACTGCTGGTATGCTTTTCTCCTTTGCTCATGCTTTTTTCCAAGTGTTTGCTCTTGGCCACTCCTCGAGAGCAGACACCAAAGTTAGCAAGATCCATGGTCTGACTCAGCAACACCTTCCTGGGGCTCCTGCTACAAGAACAGCACTATTTGATAAAGGGACTATGAATTAAAACATTATTAAATGTACAAGAATCTCAATTTAATAGTATCAGCACTAGATACGCTATAAATGCTTTCCTGATTGTTACATATTTTATTTACAGGATGAGCCAGATGGCTCAGCAAAAACAGACACAAATTTGGAAAGGTTTGTATCATGGGTTCATTTGTTCTAAAAAACTAAATGCGGAATTTTTCCCCTTCCCCCTGCCCCACTCTATGGGGGGGAGGTTTTTAAATGGGCAACCTGGGTTGCCTTGGGTATTTGACTTATCACAAAAGAACTGGCCAACAGTTTGACATTCCAGGCTGATAGCCTCAGGAAGGGCTAAGAGACTTTTTTCCTTGTTTTTTTTCCCTCTCCCGGAGGGTGGGGGGTTCAGTAGGTCGTTGCAGAAACAGAGGGAAGGAGGTGTGTTGCAAAAGCAGGGAGGCTGCTTTGTTCTCAGCCTGGCTGGTTGGCACGCTGTTTTCTGCCCCTGCCCCACCCGGTGTGGACCTGCTTGGACTTCATCGGAGAGGAACTATTTTTGGGAAGAGAGAGAGTTACCGTTGTTTTCCCTCCCCTGGCTCCCGTGGTTTTGGCAGCGGTTTTTGTGCACCTCAGCGAAGAAAGGGGAAGTCACATGGCCAGCAGAAAACAATGTGAGTCCCTTTTGGGAAGAACCCTTCTTTCTTAATTTTTCCCCTTATCGGTGAGGGGGAGGGAAGGGCTCCATTTCGGATTCCCCCCCCCACCAGGGGCCTCCACCTGACAACCACCAGAGCCCAACAGCGCCTCCTGTCGGCCAACTCTGAGCACTGCAGGTTCTGCACTGCCAGAGATCCAACAGCACCCCCTGCTGACTGTGGTTAGAATTGCACCAAAAGTGCAAACTGAACTGTTCACTTTTCATTGAAAGGGATTTTAGGGTATAGGCTTATTGCGTTTTGTGTTCTTTTGTTGTTCTGCCAATACACATATATCCTTTAATAAAGGGCTGTTATTCTTCCTTTCTCCACACTTTCTCAATTGAAGCCTCTTTATTTCAGATTTACAATTGCTTGGAGGGAGGAGTTTCGGTCTTCCTTATAAGTCATCCTCCTTAGCAAAACACTTCTGTCTCATTAAACTGAGACAGTTTGGAAATATTGCCATTACAGGCCTAAAGAAAGCAAAATACAGCACATTAAGATTCAAGGTGCCTCAACACCTTCTCTAACATTGTGACCAAATTAAGGAATTTTTAACAAGGACAGATCTCTTTAAAGGGACTTTTAGCTCAATATGAATTGAAATGAAATCCCACTCAAGACAACAGGGTGGGGAAACTCTTTTACTAGCATAAAAAAATTTGAAACATCCAAAACTGTAACAGAGGATGAGCAACAAAAACTGTTGTAAAATGTGTAGTAAGAGATGAAGCGCACGGATGAAGGGACACGGATTAGTGGTAGGTTTGGCAGTGCTGGGTTAACGGTTGGATTTGATGATCTCAAAGATCTTTTCTGACCTAAATGATTCTATGAATCTAAAAACTTGCTCCACAGTACAGAAGTGACAATGGAGCTCAGTGGTTTTAATCCTGTCATAAGAACAACCACACCAAGAACGAGAATGCTTCCTTGTGAATGTTCTTGCTACCAACTCAAACCAGAAGACAATTGCACATCAAATACACTGTAAAACTAATTTTTTTCTCCTTCTGAAGCCACTCTACGGCAAAACCCTTGGGCCACATCTGTGGATTCTAGACCTCAGATACACTGAGGGGCAAAAAGAAAAACAGAGTAAAACAATGACAATATATGTGAGAAATTAAATCACATTAAAAGATATCCAGGAAAAGAACACGTAAACAATGGAGGAGAAAGGATGCAACCTCAAATAAATTCCTCAGTGCTCAAGAAAGGAGCATGAAGTCCAAATCTGAGCCCTCTTAAAATGCTTCTGATCGTCACCTTTTAGTAGAAATAAGCCTGCAAGTGAATCGTAAAAAGGAGTACTATCTTCATAGGAGAATTTGATCAAAGCTTTCTTTTCAGAAAGCATCTACTCTGAATATGTAGCATTATTCTGATTTTGAAAAAATATATTAGAGCAATTCTTTAACTTAACTGTAATATTACAAGAATTTTCCTTATATTTACCAGTCCCCCAAATATTTTCCATCATGGAAAATGTCCAAGGACATGCATGCATGTCCAAGGACATGCATATGAACCAAAGTTCTCTTAGAAACATCCCAACCGATCTGATAAAAAATACTCTCTTAGGAACTGAAGTTTTTACGGATCTTTAAAAAAAAAAAAAAAATCAGCATTTTAAAGATAACATGAGAAACAGCTTGCAGTCATCATGTTGCTACAGGTGCTGTTATATTTGTTTGCTCAAGAAATTCTTTTCTTGTTTCCAATTTTACAGCACACAAATTTCAAATTATGAACCTGAGATTCGACTTTCTAACATAACAAGAACAAAGACTCTGCAGCTTCACATGAATGTTTTGACTGGTTGTAATTTTTTTTCCTTCACCACATCCAGTCACAGAGAATGATAACTAAAGCATGTTAGAAGCTACAACTGTCAAGACTGAATGAAATAGAGAAAGACAAGTTTAGTCCTGCAATATTGTCCAGGGGAAAAACAAAATAGAAAAGATCATGGAAATCCTCTCGCGTTCTTGAACAGCAGAGTTGTTCTGAAAAGCCATTAGTTTAGATAATCTTCCATGAAACCACAAAACTGCAGCCCTTGTAGCACATGTAGAATCAGGCAAAATTGGTAGGCAGAAGTTAGTCATTCAAAGAGTGTGACTAAGCTTGATTAGCTTTTTGCTGAAGTCATTTCAAAATGTACACTTTTTTTTTTATTTTTTATGTAAGCAATACTGCCAGTGGATTACTAAAATTGATCCCTTAGCTGTGCTGCTATTTCTGAGCTCAGGAATGCCATTACAGCCTCTGCTGAACACGGAGTTGTCTGAACAGTCAAGTTAACTTCAAACAAAAATTATACATATCTGTGGGTTAGGATAATTTTTAAAATGTAAAGCTTTTTAACTTGAAAAGTCCAAATTCTTCCTTTTTTTTTTTTTTTTAAATAACATTACCAATTGCCCAGTGGCAGGTAAATTTAAATATTTTAATGTTGAGGGAGTCGCAGGCATGTGGAATGTCTGTATTCAAATTTCACACACCGCAAAACATCCAGGAGCCCAGAAGGTTCCCCAGTCATTTGTGCAAAGACAAAACATGAATTTGCAGATATGGCACTTGGTGACAGGGATTAGCGGCAGACTTGGTGTTTTTAGGTTCATGGTTGTAGGTCATGATCTTAGAGGTCTTTTCCAACCTAAATGATTCTATGAGATCAGAATTTCCTTGCATGGGTGTTGCTGCTCCGACATCCATCCAGGGTAGCCCATTTGGAAGCGCCTCTCTTTGGTGTCTTCCTTGGTTTCACTGCTTGCCCAGAGACATCTGCAAAGTTAATTGCCCTTCCATGATGCAGAACTAAGCCAGCCAGCCAGCTAAGACTGTAGACACCAAAAAGGGAATTTCTAGCATGGGTTTTGGTTTTGCTCTAGACAAGAAGAATCAGAGCTGGGGTAACACAATATCCTGGCAGCCCTAACAGACACCCCATCTCCCAGATTTGGATTTACAACTAGGCTTGGACTGGAACCAGCCCTTGCTGAATGCAGAAAACAGAGTTCCTTAAATAGCTGATCTGGCAAGCACCACTCATCCAGGCTCATCCGGTACAAATAGCATCTGCAGAATCACTGGCAGTTAATAACACATTCATCGACATTGAAAATGACGGAAAACTCCCTTTTCACTTATCCTACCTCTGTAACACGTTTTAAAGGGAGCAGTAATTACCATTGTGCACTGTTGTTAGGAAAGAGAAGATCAAAGCCACCCTAAAGCAGCAGTACGCCCCATCTCTCCTTTGCTCTTTGCTAAACAACAAATGTGTGCCTTGAAGGGATTGCTCCACAGCGAGGAGCAGCTCCCAGGAATGAATTGCAATGACCTTGCCTTGTTTACTGGGGAACTTATCAGAGCTACCACTTAGGAGAGTGCAAGAGAGATCTGATGCAAGCAAACTCAAAGACTGATATAAAGAACAAATAGCACTGTACCTTCTAAAACGCCCAGGGCAGCCTAGAAAATGCAATCCTGTAGTAGGTTAATACAGGCCTTCCTTGGTAACCAAGTTCATATCTAGGGAAGTGGCCATTTTCAGGTATTCCATCCTGTTTTTACATAACAAGAGCAATAAATAAGAGGAGAGGGAAGCTTCTCGCTCTCTTCTCTTCCGGTGAGGTTCAGGAACAGTGAGTCTCTGTGTTGGTCTCACTTTATCTGGAGCTGAGGCCTGCAGTGACCGCTGGCCTACTGCGCGGGAGGTTGGAGAGTGCCGCTGTGTCCGGTGATCCTGTTTTTTTTCTAAGGGATGTGGTGAGATTATATTTTGCTAGTTCTTAGTTTTAATTGGGTATATCTGTGGGTCTGTTTTTCCCTTTTCCCCTTCCCTTTCCCTTTTCGGGAACTGTTTGGCATTTGGTTTATATGTTCATAGTATTCTAACTGTATATAACTGTAATATATGTTAAATAATATATATATATTGATATAATTCGGTTGGTTTCAGGCTCTTGAGTTTCTATAGTTTTTTCCTTCTTTGCCCCGGGAAAAGAGAGTGGGGGGGCTTTCCCTGTGGGCTCGGGCAGTTGGCGTAAAGCCAACACAAATCCCTGCTCCCGAACTTTATTATGTTCAAAGTGATGCTTGTTTGATACAGTTTGCATCTGATCAGAGGGCAGGCAAAACCTTTCCTAAGAGAAATGTTAATGTTAAGCTCACTTCAAATTTTCAACTGAAATAAAATTAATGTAATAAAAATACCCAAACTGTCCCCACTCCAGGCTTTTGCCACCAAGACTTCAAATAAACTTCAAATAAAGCAGAAAAAAACCACACCAACAAAAGTTTCCGCCACTGGAAGGTGTTAAGAAATGCTGAATGTGTCACTTATTTGCAAAAATTTAACAAAGTTGTTGTGGGTAAGTGGCTATAAATATAGAAGAGTAATGGGACATAAAGAAGAGCTCTAAACAAAACCAGAAACATTGCCTGACTGGATTAGAAAATACAGCTAAATGTGGTTTTGATTCACTGGTAATTTATGGGTCTTTTATCTTTATGAATATAATAACTAATAGGAGCCAGAAAAAAAAGATAAGAAATGCTAAATATATATTATTGTACAGTAATGGTAAATTTTCCATGTCCCAAAAGTAATCCAAGAGTCTAGGAGCATTTAAAACCGCCACCAATTTCTGCTTTTCTTGTAACCAATGTAACCTTCAGAGTGAATTAAGGCAAGACTAAATCACAGCTACCTTGCTGGAAAAAGATGGAGAAAACAAACCTTTGAAGAATGAATGCTTTATGCAATTTAGGTACTGAAAAAAATGAATATGGTATTATTATAAAATTAATAGCAGGGAAAGTATCAATAAAGAGATTATATATGCAGTAATTTTTTAATTTCCTCTTACGCCAGAGGGTAGAGGAGCAAAAAGGATCCCATTTTCAATGTTTAATAATAAAGCAGTGAAGCACAGCTCAAACAAGCCTCATTAAGGTGAGTCACTTATGTTCTGTCTTTTATCCTTTAGTAGCCTGTGTGGTCTGTTCCTTAAATCAAATTACCAGACACTGTGAGAATTACAGATTACTGCTACGTATGATTATGCCGAAGTTGGCCCCACTATGGACAGTCAGAGCAGTGACTCACAGGCCAGAAGTGGAAAGATGATGGTTTGGGAGTCAGTGTGTAATTAATGGCTTCTAATCAGCCAGATGGATCACTTATTTGGTGGCCCCTAACTAGCCTTTTCCCAAAGATGAAAAAGCTAAGAAAGTTACTGTATACTACATTTCCTATAGAACAGGGCTGTGTAACAACCCAACTGATTGCATATGAGATACAGTGTTAGTCTCTTAACCTCTGTTCACCAAGAAACGCATCCAGAAGTGTGGCTCCACTAAAAGCACATGGCTTAGAAGCTGTGTTTTCCTGAAGGAATAAATTGATACTAGCAGACCCATGTCTGATTGCTAATTCCCCTCCATCCAGCTCTGCCTGGCTTACCCCGAATTACAAACCACTACGACACAGCGTGTTATTTTCCCTGCAGTATTCAGCTGCCAAAGATACTGATCTAGAACATGCATTCTTATTTAGCCTTTTAAAACTTCCTATAGTCGCCCTTCCCCCTGAAAAACAAAAATTGTTTTTCTAATAGGAGCCTTCCAATGCTGAGCATGTAACCAGGCTTTGTCTTGTGAGTGGCAGAGGGTCTGGAGCAGTGTGGGGACAGGAGGTAACCTGAACCCCCAGCAGAAAGAGAAACCCACCCTGCAGTGAGGGCAGAAGCCCCTGTTCACACAAGAACCCAAATCTCCATTCCAACAGCAGAGCAGGACCCCTAAAAGATGCTTCCCACCCTGCCATAAGTAATTCCCAGAGCTTGCCCCAGCCTTGTGCTTTCAAACTTGGGGCTGTTCAACAGCACCTCACAAAATAGTGCCCTGCAAATGCTTCCAGTCTTTTATGTCTGTTGAAAAAAACCTGAAATCTCTAGTATTTAAATATACATGGACTAAAACAGCATTTCGTGCTCCAGTGATCAGCAGTTTGGATGGCACTGGCATTTCAATACAGTAAAGTTTTTTGCATCCTAAAGAAATCTGAGAGATGCTAAAAAACCCATTGGTGGATTCGTTTCAGGCTCACCTGTGAGAGCACAAGCTCACAATTATGTTTTGCTCTCTATGAAACAACAATAAAAAATTAATATACAAATACTCTATTACATTTAACTTTTTTATAGATACCTCCATAAAGTACCTATTCTAATTGCTTAAGGGCTTGTGGAAAGGAGAACTGTTTCAAAAATTAATGGTCCGAAAATAGAAAATTATCAACAGTGTATCCAAAAGTACTAACTCCAAGAGACATTTTCTAAATTTCTTTTTCCCATGCTATGTAGATCTTCTGTGGAAACTTTTTACTTCTTTGACACAAAAGCTGCTTTAAAAAAACCCACAAAACTATTAAAGAACAGCAACAGAAGTCACTAATGGTTCCATTGAGAGTGAAATAAAAACCATTTCAGGGGCTGAGTATTATAAGCTTTTTCGCTCTTTGCCTCACATCTCTTTTGTTGTCCTCTACTAAAACCAGAGCGTGAAAGGAAATATCCAACACCATCACATACAAGGAGACATCAGCTAATTTTGTGAGGAAACTCATCAGCTGACAGTTATCGTGAGCTCTATTACTCAGATGTCAGGCGACTAAATTCTATATTGCAGCCATACAACTGCTCTTAGAGCCACTTAGTTTTTCAAAAAAAAAAATAAAATATTGGCAACATAAGCCTTAAAGGAAATTCTCTCATATATTCTCAAAGCATCCTGCAGAAAATAGCAGCTATACAAATTTATAAGGATTTCAATCTTTCCAGTGACTGGAGCTGACAAAATGTATGGTATGCTAAATGAAATCATTTTGCTTGACAAAGGCTACACATTCCTTGAACAGTGAACCAACTGGGATCAAATATTCTAATTCTCCATCATATAAAACACTGGGATGGACAGCTCTGTCAAGCTCATTACTACTAAAGCAACTGCTGATAATTGCTCCAGGTTTCAACCTCTAATTAAAGCTAAGTGGCACCATTTGCATATAGTAAACAATAGAAGTTTCTTGCAATCACACTCCCAGAGGCCTTATCAGCTTCACAAATACAATATCATTAAAACTTGAATGCTAATTACAGTTAATTTCTCAATGCAAATCGGAGTAATTTACGGGATATTTAGGTCTCTCTTGCTCAGACTTAGCACTGCAGTTTATCTAAAGGCACCCCAGACACTTACCAAAAATAACACACTAGGAAGAACAAAACATTCCACCACTCTCCCTTCTCCATCACGTTTAATGAAATGATGTCAAATGTTATCAAAAGCATTACCATCAATTGAGCAAGGTAAATCAATTAGCCTTTCTTCATTTGTTTCATTTATCTGGGTAACAATGAAGAAAAAACAAAGCACCGCTAATTAAAAACAGTTCATGATAAGCTACGGTGCTCACATCACACACTTTGGTACTATTATAAAAAGACTACCCAAAACTATCCTTATTTTAAACATTGTCTATATAATGACAAAAATAACAACAATGTGGAAATCTGCATCTGTTGGGAAAACATGTAAGATGCATTACAGCATCTAACAATAACACATTTCTAATGTATTTGTAATCTCTCCTTCAGCCTCCTGTGTCAGCTATGAGTAAAGAGGGAGCACGGGAGTTAGAAGGAGAAACTATTTTCCCCACGTGAAATAGCAGCCAGCACTCCAGCAGCCTCAAGAACAGGCTAAGGGAGCAGATTCATGTGCCAGCCTGCACACTCCTGTGGGTGCAGAGGATAGGGATGTGCACACACACCACCATGAGCAGCACCAAGAGCTGAGGTGAATCCCTCTTACTCAAAGAGCAGCCCCACTGCTCAGCAGCACACGCAGTAGTTGAAGTTCAGGATGCGCCAGTCCATTACCTAAAGCTTTTCCTATTCATCTGCTTCAGAGAAGTCTGGGATTCTCTCCCCTCTGCTATATTTCAAAATTCTGCGTGGACTAAAGTGCAAGTTTCTATAAGGGAGCAACAAGTCACTGAAGAGCAGCTCATCCATAGCTACTATAAAAACACTGGTGCAGTGCTGACAACATCACTGGATAATTACCGACTCCAAATGTACCAGGGAAAAGTTACAGTCTCCTTCCCGCTGCTACGAAGGCTGCATTAATGAGTCAGGTTATGATTTCCATTGACAGTCTCTACTATTTTTACATGCATCCCTGTGCGCTTCCACACTCCTTCAGCCCACACCAGTTAAGTTACAGGTGGAAAGTGAGTAATTAGGACTCAGAGATACCTGTTTCACAACAGCTGCATGATGCAGAGAGGAGTAAACTTCTCTTTCCTTGTAAATATTTATGTAGGTATTTATGTGGCCTCTACAGGGTCACCAAAGAGCTCCTGCATTGCTTTGCATGGAACCATCTTCTGCTCCAGCCTGCCCCTCTCCACACCTGCCTATCTGCTTTTCCAAGGAAAAAGAAAAGAAACTTCCAAGTTTTACTATGAAAATATTTACTTGGTAAAACTTTATTATCTTTCCATCCTTCCCTTTAGGAGAGCCTCCGATTTAATTCTTTCTTCACTAGTCTCTCACCCTGGCCTTTTCCATAGAGGATGCAACCTTCAAGTCACGTCCCAAAACATCCAAAATTTGCTTTACCTTGATCCAAACTTAACCAAAAAAATATAAATAATAAAAATCCAGTACTTGCTGCCTCCTTCCAGTTCCCAGGTACTGTGACTCAAACCATGTTCTGCAACCAAATAGTTTTTAAAATTACATTATTCTTCACTCTTTCTGTTTCTGTCAGTGACTCCATAATCAGACCCTCTCTAGATTTACTTTCCAATTCTCTTAAGTGTGCCTTTTTCCATGCTGCACATTATTACAGGAATGTCTCTAAGTTCAAAGTGTGACAAGGTTTTTAACCCCCTCTCAATCAATCCAAACAGGACACAAACCTTCCCCCACGAAGCTCTCACACTCATGCCTGTCACCCACACATATCCACTTTCATGTGACTTTGCTAGGGAAAAAAGATTAAAACAAAAGCAAGGAAAACAAGATTCTCTGTGCACAGTCTTACCTGCTACAGTTTGTGAATCCAAAATCTACCCACGTCAAACACTTCCCTGAAGCCAGAGCATGTCTTAGGAGGCAGGTTTACTCCTGCACTCAGCTCTCAGGATATGCCCCACTCTTTGCAACTACTCCAGTGCTGGGGTTTTGTCCAACACTCTCCTTAAGGCAAATATCACCTATCAGCTTTCAAAGTATACCAGCATTTTGGTTGTTTAAATTATTACTTTCCATAAGTCTTCAATAATTTTTGTTCCATTGAAGGGATTGGAAGGCAGGGATCATGATCTGAGATAAGCACACTTAAATGGTTTGCAGCAACAGCTGAAGCACTGCTAAAGAGAAAGCCCAAGTATACCATGATTGAGGTCAAAATAGAAATGAAAATTTATAGGAAATTGTGTGAGTCTTTTTGCAGAAACTTAAATTTTTGACACTGCTCAGCTGTAGAATATTGCCCCACTTTGATCATTTCCACTGGTGCTGTTTTCTAACAATCAACGTGGTGACATGAGAAGTACCAGAGTGTTTGCATAGCCTTCCCTTTTTTTTTTTTTGTAAAAACAAGCATTTCCCAATGTGTATATGCAATTAACACCGTTGTGTTCAAGAGCCCTTGACAGGTTTTATTTCTCCTGATCTTTATTTCTCCTGATATTTATTTCTCCTCGGAAGAGGACAGTGCTGTAGCTGCAAGCCTACTCTCCTCCACTAAGAAAACCTGTTGCATTAAAGGTGTTTGATTTATTTATTGTTCAGTCTAAAACGTCACAAAATGTATTCTGGAAGAGCTCAATAAACAACCTTGTGAAAAATAGGAAAGTGGTCCATTGGACACAAACCCTTTTATTTACAGATTTCGTGCCTCCCAAAATTTCAGATAAAACACCATTCTTATTCTAAGGGAGCTACCATTTAACATGAACTTGGCTCACTGACTCTAAGTCTGTTAGGACAGTGCTTTCCTTGATGTTCACAGAACCCATGGGATTTACAAAAAGGATCACCTGAGCCATGAAAATGAAGCAAAAAAAAAAACAAAAAACCAATTTACAGTATAAAGGCACAGAAGGTTTCCTGATATCCTTATAAGGCAAAAGTCTGGACATGCATTCATAACAGTTTAAGTCTTTTATCAATATAAACCAGTTCTACCTACTGATTGAGAAATCTTTGGACTATTAACAGTGCCACTATTGCTTACTAATTTTTAGAGGAGCACTTAACTCTGATCAGCTGCCATTTCTCTAACGAAATTCAAGCTCTTTTGCATACCAGAAGATACTAAAACGAGGCACGCAAATATCTCAGTGAAAACTTTCCTGCTGCCACACTCTCAGTAGACACCAAGGTGAAAAACAGAAGCACAATCAGGAAGCAGCAAGTATCTCTCTCCAGGGACAACTTGATTAAACATCATCACTTGTATGTTCATAACTTCACAAGAAATTGAAAGGTTATACACCTGATTTTTTTATATATGTGTATATATATGCTTTTAGGAAGTCTTTGACTTCAGCCTTCCCAATGCCTGCCCCCAGTCCTGCTGGAACTCCAAAGGACTAAGCATCTGCTTCTCATTAGCCTTTTCACTAGTGTTCAGCCAATTTGCAAGTTTGCCTTGGGAAGGATTTTTCAAGCTCCTCCTGACCTATACTTATGCTGCATTCACGCCTGAGTATTCCTGTCTAGTTGCTATTCTCCCCTTTGGATTTAACTGCTGAAATAGGTACTATTCACAAGCCAGTATTACAAGGGAATTGTTATCTTTAACTAACAAAAACCTTTCACAATTCAGCCCAAACTACCTAATGCTTTATTTGGCTGAAAATGCTTTTATTAAGTCCAGGCTGTTATTTAGTACTAGTGAGAATTTAACTTTGCATTTTCTGCTCCAAAGCCTTTTCTGGAGCCCATCATTTAACCAAAATCTCCATGGCTCTTCTGCAGCATTCTATTATTTTCCCCAAACTGCCTCATAAAGACTTGCAAGGTGCACGCATTTGTTTTATAAACCATCTCAGCTCTCCCTCATCCGGCAGGACTAAGTACAAAGGGATTCAGGAGAATGTCATTTTGTGAAATGATACTTTGCATATTTATTCAGAGAAGCCCTTCACCTGGGGAAAATGCAAGGGCTGGTTCTCTTAACAAGGAGATAATAAAGAAAAATGGTTTCATTTACTCAAAGTACATCTGCACCGCAAAAGAAAAGGTATGATGATAAATTATGCTAACACATCCAAGCTACCCAGTTCAGAGACTACGGATGGTGCAGCTATGAGGGAGCTCTTTTTGGTTGAAATTCATGAATATTTAGCCAGAATAGGATTAGTTATTTCAATTGTTTCTGGTACCTGCAGAAACCCTTCAGATGATGTTGAGAACACTGGATTGGGCCTTCCAAAACAAACAAACAAACAAAAAAAATCCAGCTTGGGCCAAATACATGACACCAGCAAAATATTTCCCCACACCCCCAGCTATAAATGAAGGAAACAGATGTACCATTGAAATGATGCACAATAAATGGTGATGAACAACATCAGAGGCTCCTGCTTTTAAAAACATCAGTCATGAGCAATTTTAATTAAAGTCAACACTGAAATAGGTGATTTGGCTCAGCATCCTTGAATTTATCAAGTGGGATGTTTCTAAGGCCTGATTACAAGCTGTAGTCACAGCCACCATCAGGCCTGAGTAGAATTAGCCATCATTAATGTCATTAGCTCCTGGGGGTGAGGGCCTGGGATGAAATATGATGGATACACATCATCTCTGATGTCAGTTTATTGCACTGGACCAACGTCAGGCAGCATTGGCACCTGGCAGTTTTCTAGCAATATGGTTCCTGGAGCACCAAACCGTTGGTGGTCTAATGAAACTATATTTTTTCTTTTAGGAATCCCATCTTTTAGCAAAATTTCTCTATTTATTTCAAAGATACGTGGATATGGTGCTATAGGTTTTGCTAAGAAAACAGGCAACTGAACTGGTGAGTTATGAGCATTCAGATATTAATCCTGCAGCAAGAGTTCAATTTATATGCCATGCTCCTCACCCATGTGCTGGGGCAATAGAGAAGAGACATGTTAAGGAGGTAATCAAATGACAATTTTCACATATCTGCTGTTTTACCTAGGCCTGAATACAACTTTGCTTCCATTTAATGGAGCTCAGCAGCTCTGTTAGTCAAAGACCCTTAAAAATTAAAAAGCTGATTCAACACGGGTGAAATAATGAAGACACATGAAACTATAGAACAAAAGGGACGTGGGGGGAGATTATGAAAACTCAATAAATAAATATCCTATGGAATTCAAATGCTATGAAACACACTTTGAGGGTCAAACAGGAATGCTGGCATGTGAGAGAGGCGAGGAGCAATGCTTTGGACCACGGTGTATTTTGCTTTAAAAACCAAAATTCTGATCTGCAAGGATCCAGTTGGAAAAAACACACTCACAAAAGGACTTAGAAAGGAGATAAATGAGAACATTTCAGTGATCCAGAATCACTGATGGCAGCATTTTCTCCTTGTGCAGGAGGCAGGCAGGTACAAAGCTTTCTGTGTTATGCAAACACTGATTTGTTGAGCTTCAAGGATGTGACAATCCGGGGCACATTTCAGTTCCACAAAGAAGCACACTTACAAAGGTGGCCAGAGACAAATCCAGGGCAGGCAAAAGTAAGAAGCACAGAGAAGTTGTACTGAAACAGCTTAAATCTGCTTCCAAACTAGGAGGATTAATCCCACCACTACCATGCTGGCAAAATTCCCTGCACAAAGCCTGACTGTCTCTGCTTGACTCAAGGAGGGAGGCATTCCGCAATAACAAATATAAACAGATAATAAATATAAAAACTTGTTGGGATTATGCTCTCTCACCTTTCATGTGGGCTTGGACGCGCTTTCAGTTCTCCTTTCTCCCACAAGCAGGGGGAAAACTGCCCTGTGTTTACAGAAGTGTGGACTCAGGATCAGCTGAGGACATGCTAGTGGATAATTCTAACACTGAGATCATCACTCAAGGTTTCTGTCCAAACGACATCAATTACTATGAACAAAAACCACTGTCTTATGTCTGCTCCTCTCTGGAAATGCACAGTTCTGTGGTCGAGATTTAATTCGGCCAGTATATGTCAAAGAAAATTCACAAAGGTACAACAACTCATAAAAACAAGCAATACACTGATTTATCTCCTTAGAAAAAGATTTACAGTGTCATATATTTTATATTTCAATGTGAATAGAATATGTAATAATTTTTAGTAAGACCGCTAGTAAACTAAATGTGCTCAAACTAACTGCAGTCTGCAGAAATGTGTTTGGCTTACAGCTTTCAGTCAGGTCTTCTAGGAAGGGCATTACAAGAGAAGCTGAAAAATTCATTACCCATAATTTTCCTGATTTAAAAAAATTCTCCCCCCCAGCAGTGATGCCCTTCCATCACAAGCCACAGGAAGTCATAGTACAATAACCCACCTTTTCTATCATATTTTCTTTTACCAAAGCACTTAACTCTATTTGTTATATTTGTTTTCATCTCTGCTGTGAAAAAATCTCTAAATGCAAACTGACAGACATCATTAGGAGTTGATAAGTTAGACAGCTTTGAAAAAACAAGGCTACTAAACTTTACTTGAATACTGACCACATGTAGCTTAATATTTGATGAGACTCTTATTCCAGGTGAGGGAAATGAACATTTCATCAGGATAAATACTGAAGTACCAGTCATATTACTTGAATTATATTATTCCAATTACAGTGGTTTTACACTCAAAAGATAACGTGACATCATCATACTGAAATAATATTAAAAAAACTCTCAGGTGAGGGTATCAATTTTGCAGCTGACTACTGAACATTGCTGTTTCTTTATAGTCAACTATGACTTAATATATAATTTCTGCATAATGTAAGTGGCTCCAAGCAACTACTAGCAATTCAGGAAAAATATATTTAATGAGCTGGCAAATAAGGCTCACAAAAGCATGCTCCTTCTGATTATTCCTCAGAACTACTTTCCAGTATGCTTACTCTGATCCTAAATAGATGTTATGCTGTAATGAATTACTTCTTTTTTTAACCTGGTTAAGTAGTACGATGCACAGAATAACTTATGCTTTTACTTGCTCATTTTTTTGCTTTACATTAGCTATGTAAATATAAAAACAATGTTCAAAATTATCAATGTTTTAATTTGCTATTTGAAAAATGGACTGATTTCAAGTAAAAAAGAAGATACAAATTTCTTATTACAGTTAGTTCTTTGCATAGATAAATTAAAGTAATGTTTAAAAAGCCCAAATGGGATGTACGAAGTGTCTCAAAATTATCAGACTAAAAAAGCTGAGTGACAGGACCTCATGAGCACCATGCAGTGCTAAAATGCAGTATCGCATGTTCTTTTCTTTGACAGTAAATTGTGAGGGGAAAAGAAATCTGATAGTGACAAGTCACTATCTGCCAGACAGCCCTTCATACATTTTTAGGCATCACAGAGGTATCTCCAGCAGGAAAACCTGTGAATGAACAATTTCTAATTTCAGCAGAATTCAACTCCACTTCCACTGAAAGAGTCACCGCAGTCAGTGACAAAAAAAAAAAAAAACAACAACAAAAAAAACCAAACAAACCAATTCTGTTGCAACTACTATTTTCCATTACTGCTGTTGCTGTGAATACCATGAGTTTTAACAGGCATTGCTCTGACTGCCCTTATAGAGCGAATACAAGCCCTCCTGAAGAGCCTGCAAACTGCCAAAAAGGTGACAGGGAATGGGTCAAAGAAAGGAAGCAACACACAAGGACAGTGATGGCTTTGCACAGAGCCTGACGTGGCACAGAGCCACAGCCCACCAGTTCTCTGGGATTTGATAGGAATTTGTACATGCCATTGCTTTTACTATGATTTTTTCATTACAAGAACCTGCTATTCAAATACTGGCAAGCACCTTATATGCTTGACTCTGTGCAGCTGAGATCTGCAAGCAAGAATTCCTCCAGTCCTTTTCAATCCAAATGAAGTACAATTTCCTCTGCTCAGAGACATCAAACATTCTCTTCCTCTGCATTTTATGATGTAGACTTTCCAGCAATCCCTGGCTTTTATGAGCTGTCTCATATAACCACCATTGTGGTCCACTATCTGACAGATCTGTACTTTGTCCTTCCCTAATGAGATAGTTCCCCAGTTATTGAGCCAACAGGCACAGAATTCCCACAGGGTGATTGGCAAATTATCACACATTAAACCCATCCCACACATAAACTTTGAGAATTTATTCCTGAACAAGCCATTTCCTTTTTTATTAGAGCATTCCCCTTTCACCAGTTCAGGGGTTTTTTTCCAAAGTGTGGAGTCAGTGTCTCATTAAGCCCAACAAAAATAACTCACCTTTCTCCCTCTTCCCATCACAAAATCACCATGCTACAGAACAGCTACAACAGTAACATCACAGAACAAGAAAATGGAGAACTGAGACTGCCTAATAATTATTAAAGCACCACTGTTACTTCTTTATACCATCCAGTCAGTTGTTTGTGGCCAGGCAGAAGGTGAATCAGGGGGATGGAAGGGCTATAGTGGCTTTTGCCCTGTGTTAAGGTCCCTTGGTGCCCGGGCATCCCAAGATAGGAGAGGTTCAAGTACTTCTCAGTTTGGGGCTGGTCCCGTCCCTGTCTGAAGTCAAAACACTTTGCAACCCCTAAGATGGGGGGATGTGGGTACCTCTGTTCAGGAGGCATCATATCATACTTTAAAAAGGCAGAAACACATCAGGTCACAGCGTCATCACTCTTCCCACAACTAATTTCTATGTGGTACCTTGCTACCAAGCATATTCATGACTGATCAGTGGATCTCTCTGAGCTGTTTCTGCACTCTTGATCATAGAAAGCCAACACTGTAATATATTTCAAGCACCAAATAAAACAAATCCATGCCTCCTAGGAAATACATAGTGCATGAATAACCACACAGTGGAAGAAACAAAATTTAAATGATAGTGATGGCCACCTACACATACTGGTGGAGCCACAACTTCCCTAAACAATTTTCCATCCTTTGAGCTACTAAGGTCTTCATAATCTCTAACCTAAAACTCCATTCCTATAAATTCAGACTGTTCCTTCTTGTCCTGTCCCCAGCTAGACAAAAATTTATCAGCTTTTACTCCTCAATAGCCCTTTATGCACTAGGGTTTTCTTCTATCTTCCTCTCTTCACACCTTTAATCTCCTATTCTCCGGACTTAAAAACCTTTTTCTTTCACTCTACTCTTGGTGCTTTTCTAACTCCATAATCATCCCTGGCCCAAACACTGTCTCCCAGTTCCCCATGATGGACATAGCAGCACAACAGGTAAATTCACAGATCTTTGCTGTTTAATTGTCACTCTATAGCTGCTCCTTTCTTGGTTTTCCCTCAACTGGGTAAGGTTGTTCAACTCACCTCCAGTGCACGATTCACTACAAACTCCAGCTTATTCTCTGAGGAACCTCTGCCTAGTGCTTCAATCATTCCTCAGCCTTTCTCAGCTGAATGAGCATCTCTGTTAGGTGTAACAATTTACACTTGATCTCACTGAATAAATCTCATTTAATGAAACCCTTATTGAAAAAACAGGATTGCAATTCAATCTATCGAGATCATTTTGTAAGAAATGGTTGGGAGCACATCCAACACAAAGCAGAAGGCCTTGGGTTAACAAAAGTATGGCCAGTTGCAACAGTTTGTGGAACCACAAGGTAAGATCACAACCTCCTCATTTGGTGCAGATGTAAAAAGCCAACATGATGATTAAGGAAACTTATAAACTTAAAATAATAGATTAATTTTTAAGGATTTTACCTGGAAAATATCTAAGAAGAAAGAAAAAAAAAATATTAAAAAGGAAGGGTAAGCTGGAGAGAAAACTGAATTTGAAAATGTAACATCAGTCATATCATAGCTTACAAGTAAAACAAGTGTTTCAAAGAAACAAATTAAGTGATTTATGATATTGCAGGAATTTCCTTCCCAAGCAACTCTTCTGATTGATGAATATGAATCTCTATCAGGAAACCCAATGACAGAATAAAGTCAACCTTTAGGAATTTCAGACTTATTGCTATGGCAACATTCTTGGCAAGAAATAAGTTTCCTTGAAAATAAAATTTAAAAAATCCCTTTACTTTTCCCTAAACCAAAACTCTGGGACACAAGAGAACAAAACAGGTAAAGATATGACTGCAAACCAAACTGTTAGACCAATACAGTGCAGTGCACCTTTTTAAGCACCTTTCTACAATTTAAATAAAATTCCTCCTTCATGAATTTTATAATTTAGAACAGGAGGAGCTGAGAACACTCTGGGTTTGAAATTGATATTAAAACTTTTGGTCTGTGAGTTACAATGGAAGATTTGGGCATCACAGGGGCTAAATACATCTCCACTCAAACAAAGCTCAATGAAACATGCAGCCTATCGTAAGTACAACTTCCTTTTAAAGGTGGATGCAAATACCAAGTATATCAGTGAATTCCTCCACAGCCTATTTTTAAAATCCCCAATTACAGGCAGAAACAAATATTTCGAACAATTACAAAACACTGTTTCTTTCTTAAGTGCTATTAATAGGTAAGTGGCAGGTACCATTCCTGATGTATTTTTATATGCTGTTCTGAATAATTATTAGGTTGTCTTTCTATACTAAAAAGTTACATTTGTAAAAACAAACTATTTGTATTCACTTTGCCAATGCACAGACAACAAATATAACTGAATTACCCTTGTTCATGAAAAACACCTAAAAAAATTATGAGTTGAAATTCCCTGCATATTAACTTAATATTTCTATAAAAGAAATATTTATTTAACCAAGCCCCAAATGATACTTCAATTTAAAAGCACTGCAAGGGCACAGCTAGTAGCATGCATTGTGTAAACTGATCGAAGACCCCAGAAACGGAGGTAAAACGTGGATTTCAAAAAGGACGTCCTGATCCTATTTAGCATACTTTTGTAACAACATTCCCCAAAACACAGCATAAGCTGTGTGCACAGGAGGGACACGCTTTTATTCAGGCTCCAAAGAGACAACCTACTCTCCCAGAAATATCCCATCATTACAGGTCACTGGCCATCCCACCACCAAGTGATGGCTTTTCCACTTGACCTGACGATGAACAAGTCAGCCCTTGAATAGGCCCCTCACTGCCGAGATATTTCTAGATGGCCTTTGCCTTTATGTACTTCAGACAGAAGGAGCAGAGTGGTTGTGCTGAAAAGTGAAGCCCAGCTAAGAGGCTTTTCCTGGAGCTGGACTACTTTTTGCATTCATAGCACAAACACCCAGGCAGAAAGAGACTGATATTTTTGATGTGTGTATTTTTTATGTCACAGTAAGCTAATCTAGTGAGGCTCTAGAACAGCAGGAACTCCTCCCTGCCTGACTCTAGGGAAGTGATAGAAAAATTTCTGTATTTTCTGTAAAATGTTGTTAACATATTTGTTGGTGATGAGCAGAGCTCCTTCTGGAACTCACAAAGCCACATTCTTTGCGGATTTCCTCCAGCCCCCCCCTCCAACAGCCATAATTCTCCCTTGAGGTGGAGGTCAGAGAGTGCAGAGTAAAAGAAGTGCTTCTTGTTAAAGCTTTAAAATTCACCTCCTGCCAACATGAAGTGTTCCTGAAGGCTACAATTCCAAACAGTCCTGAACAACAGCAGAGTTACAGTCCCCAAAAGAACTCCTCCATTTCTGTGTCCATTGCAGAGGAAGCCTGTCCTGCCTTCTGGGTGAGGGACCAGCACCAGCTTCCCTTCTCTGCAAAATCCAGTCTTTTTGGCTTGGATTCCACCCACAGCAACACACAGCATCTTTTTTTTTATGTTCTGTGTAGTTCATGAAGTGCCTGTCAAACTGCAGTCCTGTCTCTGACTGAGAGCAATTGATTGAGTTTTTTTTAACCACAAGCAAAGCCTGAATGAAGTAGGTGGCAGGGAAGCGCTTGATGTTCAGAAAAGTTCCAGGGTATCAGATGGCTTCAAAGCAGTTTATGCAAAGAAAAACAGGACAAGAGATCCCACAAAAAAAGTTAGAACACACAGAGTAAATAATTTCAAAGACTGTGTAAACAGGGGACCAATTTAATCCCTGAAAACAGTGATTACAACTCCCCCAAGTCTGCCTGATAACCTAAGAATTAATTGGCCTGTAAGACTCTTATTTAGAAAACCAGTACAGAGAAAACAGGAAGAAAAAAAAAAGGCAACTCTTTTTTACCCTTTCTTCTTTCAGTGAAGATTTGGTGGCTATAATGTATGCCCAGTGTTTCAGCAGCAGAGAATTAATTGATGCAGGACAGCAATCCTTAGTACCGTGCTAAAGAGACCAACATCAAAATACAATTTTTTAATTATTAGAAAATTATTCTGAACGTTCAAGAAACTTAATTTGCTCAAGTGCCAACTATTTACTCTCCTTGTATTGCCTTAAACATTTTTTTTTCTCCCAGTAATCTCTACCAACTTCAGTGGAGATAAAGAGAAACAAGTCTCAAGTATCCTCTTAACCAGACAGAGCATTGTATATAAAAGACTCATCCAACACAAAAGGTTCACTAGCATCACTGACCACACAAACAGCCACAGAGCAGCTCAAGTGTTCTACAGTAGGCACAGATACATAAACAAGTGCTGAGGGAAAAGCAATGCACGGTTTTGGGAATGTGAGATAATAAGGACAAACACAAACACAAGCTTTGGTAACCTAAAAGGCAGATGGAGTAGATGACCTGAGAGAGCCTAACTGTGTACAAAACAGCTGATACGGCATTTGAAACCTCATATTGAAAATAAAAGGTTTGAGAAAATAGGCATGGGAGGCAAATGTCAGGGGCTGTGTGATTTCTATGTGGACAACTAAATTTGTTTCTGAGGCTTTTCTTCCTGCCTTAATGGCTGTGCATATCCTCACCACCAGCTGGGCTGCTGGTGGACTATGAACCTTGGCAATTACACTGACTGGCATTTCATTACATCCACTCATCTTATTTTTGGTTGTACCCATCACTGTTTGGTTTTGATACCGAGATGATAACACGTTCAGATGAGATATGAGTGCTCCCTCAGAAGTTAGCACAGAGCTGCTCACATCCATGCCTGGGCACCTTGGATGTGAACACAACCCAAATTACTATCAGCTACACCACATAATTGCCTTTTTGTCATTCACACAATGACATTGTTCTCTGTCCCCCTCCATAAAGCTGCATCTCATAATTTACACAGTATTTCAAGGCCATTACCTCCTTTCCTCAGTGTCTAAAAAAACTACATACACATACGTTTAAGTGAATTTTGGTCTATTTTGAAACCTATTCCTGTTCTCCCCAGTACACTTTGAACTGAAAGACAACCTCTGTGGCATCCATCATTTCTCTATAGGCAACTAACAATAAGCAATAGTGAAACAAGTGACTGCTGTAAGTATATCTAATTTGAGGCTTATTATCCAAGACCATTTCCTCATTGTGCTGGTTTTCCAACACGCTTCTCCCTTTGACTATTTGTGAACTGGGTTATTTTTCCCCACCATATGCTAATTCATCATTTCCCATGTAGAGGTCCACTGTAGCTATCAGCTCCAGCTCTGACCTCTCTTCCAGTGCAACAAAGGCAGAAACTCCCTTCTGGTGCTGGAGCAGATGCTGGATGAGGTTATATTTGCAGTCTCTAATCAACTGTCATCATATATCTCTGTCCTTTTTCTACTGTTTGCAACACTGCCTAATGTAGTATCATTTGTAAATGTAATTAATGAGCTGTTTATGTACTCTTCAAAAATCATTAAGATGTTAAATTAAACTGTGTTTAGTGGTGGACCCTGAGTCAACCTGCGTGCCTCAGCCCAACTCAATACATTCCATTCATCATCACTCTCCATCCATAATGCCTCCAGCAATTCCAGCTCCTATGACACAATTCATGTTCAAAAGAATTTGAATTGTGGTGTTTGGGTTTTTTTCCTCTTTTTGCATTAATTTGTAGACTTTCTGTCCTTTCTGGTTTGAAGGTAACACATTTGTGTTGTTGCAATCCTTTAATGTCTTCCTGCTTCCTTCTTACTACAACTGCTAATGCTCCAGTGCTTTCTAGTTTAGTTTATTCTTTTAGTGTACTACAACTTGCTATCACCAATACCTATTTATTTATATATCATAAGTATACTGCTTTTCCTGCTTTTACTCAATATCTACTTTAAAACTCATTTTTCTCTTTCACATACTTCTTTCATCTTCTTGTTAAAGAGGCAATCAAAATACACTGCCCACCAGCACAGCTTATTTTCTCTTCCTTATTTTACGCAGGTAACCCTTCCCTGTTTTTCACAATTTTTGTCTATCTTTTCCCTGCTGCAAATACATCTGTTGCCATAATCCAATCTACACTTAGATGTTCCCTATTGGAGTATATTTGAGTCCTCCTGCTCTCTGCAAGCTTCCAAAATCTACAGGTAGTTTTATATAATTTTCATTCCTTTCCCTCTATGCCCACTCTACTGGATTTTGTGAAACCCACTGTATTCTTTTCCTTCAGACTCACAGTAATCTACTGCTCCCTAATTGAATGAATTATACATTTTACTTTGTTCCAGGCTTGATTTGTTCAAACACTCAAGGAGCCTTCACTTCCCAAGGCATCACTGAAATCTCTGGACTTAGGGCTTTTCAGAGCAGTCCATGATCTGTCATGTGGACTTGAAAATCCATATTGCTTGCTAACCTTCCTAATAGTGGTATGAATGAATGGCTCTTGGCTCCTGTTCAGCTTGTGCAGCTGTGTTCTGCAAGTCTGGGTGGCAAGCATTTTTTATCTAAAGCAGGTGCAGAGTTAACAGCTCTTAACCAGCAAGGAAATAACCCATGGATGATCTCTCCTGTGGTCATCTTATTAAAATATCAGGCCAGCTTTCACATCACCCATGAGTATAGCCACCCTTTATTTTTCCACATTAACTGCCAAGGTACCACTTAGAATGTCCTAAAAATTACAGAATCCCTGTGGATACAAATATTATCAGCACTTGAGAAACGTTCACTACAGTTTTTCCTTTGTTATTTCAATATTCTTTTTTACACCCTTTCATATTTATTATTTTATTTTTTTTCCCCCCCTCATCATGTTAGGGACTTTACTCTCACTAACCTCAATGCCCCAGAAGAAGCTCCTGCCCAGAACAGGTAAGAACAAGGATGGATGTAGGAGCAACAGCACAGTGATCTTACAGGCTCCAGTAAGAATCATAGCAGGGCAGGAGCATCCTTGATTGTTTAAACAATCCCAAGGGGTTCAAAACATGCCCCACCAAACCAAGGTTGTTTTCTGTTCTAACATGTGGGTAGCATTAAACAAACAAACAAACCCACCAAAAAAAATAGATGCCACAGTGGTTTGAATAATGGCAAAAAGAGGGCTCACTGGATGTCCTTTTGAGAAGCTGAGAGAGAATTTCATTAGCAGAAAGAAGTGTGAAGGGCACAGTTTACACCAAGAAGAAGGAAATTAGAAATATTCATCAGGTCTGACTCTGAAGGGCACATCTAACTTGGGTTCAAAGCCCTGCCACGCCCCCTCCTCAAAAAGCTTTATTTTCCATTTATGACTTTTCAATGTTAATAGCTTTCCCTGAAGAAATATTTCACCTTGATACAACACCACTGGACCAACTAAGATTGGTTTTCTAAGATTGTGCGTGCATGTATTTAACACATTAACATGTGTTATCGCACAACCAGCCAAAATGACCCAGAAAATGTGAAGTCAGGCCCAGGTAACAAATTTCTTCTCAAACCTATAGGGAACTAATCTATGGATATCTAAAGACTTCAGCTGCAATGGTTTGAGATACAGAATCAAAGCTTCAGAGCTGTAGAGGGAAAAGCTCCTTTTCTCTGTGGCCTGTGTAAATCTGGCCTTTTGAGGTACAAAACTGTAGCATGTATTTCAAGCAATCAAAGAACCTTCGGAGTTCAATGAAATATCACATAACTGACTATCTTATGACTGATTTTTGGTAAGGGTGCTATAAACAGCATCACTTGACCAGTACCTTTATTTTTAGGAAGAAACATTAAGGGCCAGAATAAGCAACAGAAAAACCTTCCCAGCTCTTCAGGAAGCAATACTGCATGCAGGTATCCTCCTGACCAGTGGCTTCCTAGGTCTTTTTTAATAAATAATACAGTATAAGACCGAGCCATGGGACGAGGTCCCTCCCTTCCTTTATGAGAGAGCTGCTTGTACTCCTACCACCAGGTACCCTTTCCCTAACTCCTACAATAAGCTTATCCCTTTCCTTTAGCAACTATTTTGGCCAAATCATGTTTAATTTCTTGCTTTTACACAAACTTGCTTTTATCACAAACAGCATGAAATGCTTCTGGAAGTTTACAATTATAATTATTCCACATCAAGGAAACAAGGATCCAAATCAGAAGAAGGAATAATGGATTTTCACACAAATACTTACAATTGATCTGATGTTGTTTTCTTTTGCCAGTTTCAGAGAGGATTTATAGCAACTTGCTAAGTTTTCTTTATGAGTGTCAGTGAGGTGGCCTCTTGCAATCGGCCCAACAGTGTGGATCACATCTGCAGGAAATAAATGATGAAGAAACATTAGAGATCCTACTATACATCACACATCAATCCAATCTGGTCTTGTGCCTAGACACAATAATGTAAGAAAATGTTTATAACGGGAAATCACGTAATAAGCTACATGTGTAATAATTAAAAATGAGAACGATAAAGGCTAATTCTTGCAGTATTTGGACTAAAGGCAAAAATGAGAAAGGTGCACTAAACACTTGTTACATGTCCACTGCAATGCACACGCAGAAGAGATGAAATGTTTTCACAAACCCTCCAAACCATTAGGCCTCGACGACTGTAAATGCTATAAACTTTGAAACACTTGTTCTGACTCCTCAAAGTCCACTCACTGGGAAACTTCACCACGCAAAACCTCAGCAAATCAATGGCAAAACATAGGTCATATTTGCTTTTTCTCAGCAACCATTTTTTAAGAGAGGAAAAGTTGTGACCTATGAATTTGCTAAGTGCTTTCCTCTCACGTCAGACCAGATGGAGACGCCATGCCATAGAACAAAATATTCTGTTTGAAGAAATTTATAATGAACATAAAGAGAAAGTACAGTCCAGGAATACCTGAGGTATGATGCCTTCGGACTCATCAAAATCAGACACTGCAATCAATCAAAGTCTCTAGAGTGCTATAAGAAAAATGAATTTAGAAGCCTGGAGTAAAAAAGCCTTATAAAGAAATCTACAAACTAAAAGCTATCATGATTTTACTACCTGGAAGTACTTTTTAAATATCATTTTTCTATAGTATATGTGAACACAACAAAATGAGTTATAGTGGAATGCATATTTATTTTTTTTTGCCTTTCCTTACCATCCCCTACAACAATAGCAATATTTTTTTGCAACATTATACAAACAGGGACTAGGCCAACGCAGTACCACTTTTCCCATTGGTTTGGTTGTGTTCCTATCCACATGGGACAGGTTTCCAAGCAACATCTGCTATTGCTACACTCCAGAATATTTTAATTTATTCTCAAATTCTACAGAATTCATACCATTATTCTTTGTCCAAGCTGTCACTGATTATTTCCATCCAGCCTACACCAAGGCATAAGGGAAAATGGACAAACTAACATTAAAATACACACTTTTCAAAAATCCATCTGCCAAGTCCTGCTCTCTGCTACTCAGAAGCTGGCTTATATGATGAGGTATGATGTTTCCAACAATTCCAAAATTTTTCTTTACATTAGTCACAAAGTCTTGATAAATCAGCAAATAAAAGCACGTCCAAATCCCAGTGCTCTGAAATACCGAGGACTCGGCTGCAACAGAAACTGAAACGCGCAGGAACTAAACTTCCCCAACTGCTACAGAAAGCCCTCCTCCTGAGAAGTAAATAAAAGGTTGATTTTGATCACAGTGATTTTCTCCAGTTGTGGGAGCAAGATGGACAGATTGTATAATTTCCGCCAAAAGTCACAGCTGCCAGACATGGATTCCAGCGAACCATCCCTGCAACTGAACCATCATGGAGGTGCTGAGCCTTTATCCAGTGCCGAGCAGGATGACAGCATGGGACTAAGACATCCTGGGATTTCAGAAAAAGAGTTATGCTTTCACACATGTGTTTCAGCTACTATCAAAAACTGAGAACTATTAAGACCTAGAAAAAAAGAGCAAACTAGTTTAAAAATTTGTTTCTGCGTGCAGAGATAAGGTCATGAGAGTACCTCCCTTAAGGAAGACCATAATCTCAGCTCATGACTACAGCAGTTCCCTTCAGGTTGAAACTTTCCAAGGAATGCTTTTGTTTGGAAGTGTTGGCAACTTCAGAGGAAGAAAAAATAAACTTCTTTTGACTTTTCTTTTTCATTCTTTATTTTTAAGAGAGGTAAACTACAATTACTGTGCAAGGGACATTGTTTAATAGTGGACTCGGCAGTGCTGGGTTTATTGTTGGACTCAATGACTTTAGAGGCCCCTTCCAAGCTAAATGATTCTATGATCCTACAGGGGAAGGAATATACCCATGAATCTGATCTCAATCAAGTTCATTCTATAGACACCAAGTTTATAGTTTATATATAGTTTATAGACACCAAGATCAGAGGTACCATGATGCATTTCCAATTCACAGCACCCAACAGCCAACAAGCAAATAAAGAAACAACTATAAAACCAACTTAAAAAGAACATGTAAAGGATGAATAATAAAAGAAAGAGTCAAAACCATTTCCCTCTTTCTGCTAAGGTTGAGTTTCTTGCATTTCAAGGTGCAGCTGGTTGAAAGTGTAATGGCTTAAATTATTAATTTATTACTTAAAGACAAGAAGGAGTTTTGGGGAACTGCCCAAGTACTAAATTCTTGCTCATGTCTATCTGTACAAAACTCCCACAGTATGATTTCTAGATACACTTCACTCATTAAATGTTCAACTCCATTCCTTTAGTCTTCCATTATTAGCTCAATAAATGCGAAGTGTTTTCCTTGTCATCTTTTTTTCAGAACTTCCCAATTTAGCATTTTCATGGGGCCTTGTTAGCAACCCTCTGCCACTGCACCGGATACTTCATGTAAATAGGTAATATTTAATGCCATTGTTATCTTTTATATTTTAATTTTTCCAAGCCCATCACAGGTGGCTCTTTAGACAGGACTCTGACCAACCTGATCTAGGTTGATCTCCACATGGGAGGGGCATTGGAACTAGATGACTTTAAGGACATCTAGTCATCCAACACAAAGCATTCTATGATTCTGTGAATTGGTTTACAAAATATCACAACTATTATAACAGTTTACAGCATATTATTGGCAAAAAAAAATTGCTTTATTATTCTGAAACACATGATAAAGATTTTACTAGGAGAGCAGAATTAATAATATGCCAGTGCTTCATGGTCAGCAGACAAACAGGAAAGTAATAATTTCATTGTTGTACTCTGTCAATAAAATCAGTGTATACATACGTTTCCTAAGCTACACAGTATTCTGCTCAAGCTATTCCACATTACCTTAAGGTTTGCAGGCAGGCAAACCCCTTTGAGATTATACAGACATAAAGCAAACAAACCAGAAAATAAAACAGCTCTCCCCCTCTCCTTTAGCCCGTGCAGTTACTACATCAGGATCAGACTTCTCAGGCTGAAGCAGAGCCATTTAACTTTAATATATCGACGAAGACTGTCAATCTTCAAGCTTGTCTATCACAATAAAGTTTCCTTTTTCTCCTACATTTTGCCTGTACAGATCCAGAGAAATTTGTTTGCTGCGGAGTTGGAGGAGGGAGGGTGTGCTGTAGGGGGGAGTCTACAGATATTTGTCTACAAGAAAATCTGAGGGAGAACTGCTGCTCTGACCACCCACCATAGCAGCCAGGCTCAAATGCAAACCTCCGACTTGTTGGGAAGGACAAGTACGGATGTACGGGCCCTAACTGGCACCTGCCACACCACTCTACCACTGTCCAGAACAAGCTTCCACCCTGGAGAAGAGCACGGCCTTTCTGAAGCAAACCCTGTGGTAACGGACCATCACAGGACACAGGCACAGGGTTAAGTTTCCCCATGGAAGACAAAAAATTGACTACAGAGGGCAAAAAAAGATGGGAGCACAAGCCATGGGTATGAGTGTAACGACAGGCTGAAGGTATGTTGTGCGTGCAGAGGCACAACAGCATGGAACAGAAGTGGTCTCATCACCTAAAGATTTTTAAACCAGGGAAAATGTAGAGAACCTCCAAAAAGATGTAGTTGGCTGGGAGAAAAGCCTGATAGAGATCCCTACTACCAAACAGCTGCTGTTCCTTCTTGTAGCTCCTGCACCCTTTTGCTGTCTGAGCTCTTCTTCATGAGCACAAACAGGAGCAAGAGATGCAAGCATTTCCCAAAAACTAAAACACAGCTTTTTGGTCTTCAAGCCCAGGTAAACAGTGCAAAAACTGGGAACAGCCAGCACTCAGAGAATGCCATGCTCACCAATTGTAGTATTTTAAACTTTTATGTCAAATGAAGCTGCCAGCACTGCTGTGAAGCTGCTGATTTACTGTGGTCAGTCTGCCAGCCAACCACAGTGATAAGAAACTTCATTAAAAAGAAAGCTGCAATCCGTGGGTTCGTAAATCACTTTGTGTACACAGAGCAGAGATGTTTGCTTACATTTTTAATAGTACACCGAGGTGAAGAGCCCCCGAGGAAGGTATATTCTCATCTGGTATCCGGGCCACAGCAATGGATCAAACTGCTTTTAATGCTAATGAAGCCATTTAGTTTTAAAGCAGTGTTTATAAGGAAAGGGGATATTTCCAAAATGAAACTACATCTGCTGTAGAGTACAAACTATGTGTAAAAAGGCCAATGAGGCTTGTTTTCTCTGGTCTTTTTTATTAAAGAAGTCAGTCCATACATCTTAATGTGCTATTTATCACACGAGTTTTTATCTGCACTGCTATGGAGAAAAGGCAGAGCAGCACAGCCAAAGATGAAACACAACTTCCGGTTGGAAAAGGGGGACGAGAAGTGACTGTGCCTCAAAAAAACAACGTGGGGGACTGATGTAAATCACTTCTGATGTAATTTACTCTTCCTTTGTCCTCTGTAAAAGCCACTAGACAGCAAACATATTAGTGTAATGAGTCTTTCCAAACAACTGGAAAAGTACAAGTAAGTTCCTCTCTTTCCTTCCCTTACAAATGTGAGTGTGGCATATTCATATCGCTAATGAACCACGGCCAGAAACAATTACACATAACTGTCCTTCACCCCATTCACACATTCATGGCCATAATCAGCCCATCTCACCAACTGCATAATGGAGCTGTGCCCTGTCAATCACAGTGGGAACTGTATGAATTTTAAGGAGGAAGGTACCACAGCACATGCCTCTGAATTAAACAAAAAATAATGCGACAAAAACACGGGCCATCAAGGGCTCCATTTGTAAATCTTACCAGATCATTTACACAATAAGCACCCACGATATTGGTGCTGAAAAGGGACAGCTGAAGTTGAGCTGGTAGAAAACGGAATTACCTCTAGCTATTCACACCTACTGGCTCTCCCTGTTCTTCAGCGATGCGCGCAGCTCAACACTTTGGTATACAAATTGCTCAGCTTGTTCATTTTCTATTCCTAGTTACATGCACTTGCACGTAAAATGTGCATTTTCAGTGTGTAACAACTGGTAATTTAAGTTTAGCTTAAATGAATCCCACAGGACCATGGTCTGATCTAACTTATTTACTAACATGTGCCTCCAAAACTAGATTAGTGGAGCTGAATATTTTAAATGTAAGACATCTTACACAGATCACTGAACGCTCTGCGTGACTATGTATGACACAGTTACTTAGTTCAGAAGCATTTCTTTGCTTTAAGTATATATACATTGTATTTATCAGCAGTTAAA
Source organism: Oxyruncus cristatus (assembly GCA_013399855.1). NCBI lineage: Eukaryota > Metazoa > Chordata > Aves > Passeriformes > Cotingidae > Oxyruncus > Oxyruncus cristatus. Next base: position 152,602 of record VXAY01005796.1, on the reverse strand, counting down.
GAGAGTCTCAGGTTTTTAAGCTTGAGGGAGTAGGCACAGCTCAATCTGAACTTTGTACCTTTTATAGCTGCCTGCAGTGATTAATTAGCTGTTTTGGGTGAACCAAAAAGAAAGAAAAAAAAAAGTTTCATTAGCTGCAAAAGCTGTGATATCTAGAAGTCATTCATGTGAAATATTTAAGGCATTTTTCACCTAAATGGCATTGTCTGCCAAGAAAAGGTAAAGAATATGTTTATTGTAAATTATTAACCAGCATCCCTCGTAGCGGGTTAGGTGTATATCCTAACTACAAGACAGCACAGTCAGAACACAATATTCCCAAAGGGAGAGGTGGAGGATTCACTGAGCCTGAAAGATCCTGGGGGAGCCACAGGAGTCTGTGCTCAATAGGCTGCATTTAGCAGAGCGCGGTCGCTCAGCATCCGTGGGAAGCTGGAAAACACAGGGAGCTTGTTCCCGATGGTTACACCACTGCCTCGACAGCCGGCCAGAGAATTAAGTCACACAAGTGAGAGCCCAAGCCTTTCTGGCACTCGTGCTTGTCATGCAATACAAGGCCCAAGTATGTCCGTGTAATCCCAGAGCGGTTCCCCTCCCATCAGTGAAGTCACAGCATCACCCTGCCATCAGGCCCTTGCCATTAACGGCCCAAACAAAAGTAGGCTCTGTTCGGGCAGGAGAAGCGAGTGGTGCAATTAAGAGACACTACACTAGATCCCAAAGTAATAGGTTTTACAAAGCAATTTAGAGCCACGATGACAGATGTCAAACCAGCGGCGAGACAGACGGCCCCGCCACTTCCATGGAAATAACTGCCTACGTGTAAACCTAAAAGGCTCCACTTGGGATATTCATGGCGTGATATGAACATGACACGACTTGATGTGAAATTGTGACATCCATGCCTTGTTACTTCTGGTTTCTTTTTCAATCTGGACTGGAGGAATTTGCAGCAGAAATGCTCAAATGTTATCCTTGTTCCCTCCTACACAACAATCACCTGAATAAAGACTTTAATATACTTAGGAAAATAGAATGGATGAAATTAAGCAGATTTTTGTCCTCAGCACACTAGAGCAGACTTCACTTTGCTGTAGCAGCAAAGAGGAGCTCAGCCAAGCACTGTCCTCATCGAGTGACCCCCTTGACTCAAGCAATGCTCTCCAGCTTTCACTGACTACTATTCTTTGCAAGTGGACAAAGCTACAGACAAAAATGTCTTAATCTGTCTTTTGGTTAACATTGGCTACATGTAGGAATGTTTGAGCCATAAAGATTCTCTATTTCCACTGTACTGAACAGCAAAAGAAGTTATCATCTGAAAATTCAAGTCAAAAGGCTTTTCAGCACTCAAAAATAAACTTGCTTGCCCTAAATTGAGAGTGTTTATTCTCAAGACATCAAGAAACAGTTTTAGTGCTGTTTCACAAAAAATTGACACCAAAATATGCAGCATGGTGAATGGATATAACAGCAACTATGTAAATTTAAGCTATATTTAACCCTACTTGATTCTGAATGCAAAAGAGAAGCTTGCAAATATTATCCACAGAAGTGTGCAACACAAGTTGTAAAATTGCAAATGGGGTTTAAGTTAACTCCAGTTCTAGTTTTGGAACTGCATTAATTGGAGGGGCACAGAAATCAGAAACAAGCTAATTAATGCTCTCAGCTTCTCAAAGCATGGACCCCTTATCACACTTGGGCTGTTCTTAGGGTCCAACCCCTTTCAGTTAAAGCTGATTTAGTCACCTATGCTGGTGCACTGCACAATTAAAGCATAAATATGATCTTTAGGAGGTGAGGAAAACAAAAAACACCCCCAAAAAATAATCCCATCTACAAAAAACCTCACTCAGCCTCACTACAAAACGTAGCACCAGACTATTTTTACCCAGAATAGACTACTATTCAGAATCTGAATTTTTTCACTTTCCCATAAATGCTGAAGAGTGCTACAGAGTGCTCTGATAATTTAACAAGCTACAGCAAAAGCTCTTTATTTCCTATTTTAAGTTTTTTCCCTGTGCAAATTCTGTTTTGATAACTTATTAGCTTATTAAACTCCTTTTTGTTATTTGGTCAAGATCATTGTAGGGACACTGAAATAAAGGAAGGCATCCCAAGAGACTCAGAAAACAATCCAACATGTCATGTTTGCCATGGCCATGGGACATGTCGAACACAAGCAGGTCCCCAGATCACTGTGCCAATACTTCATGGCTTTCTTGCTCTTCACAAAATTATTGAATCGCTCGAATTATTTGTCCTTCACATGGGATTTAAGAACATCAGCATAGAAGTTTATAAAAAAGTTTATATAACATTGATCTTCATTTGGGAGGACTGGTGATCACAGCAGAAGGTTTTCAGAAGACCAAACTAAACACCTAATCGCACAATTAGCAGCAGGTGAAAAGAAGGGAAACTGCCAGCACCGCTTTTATCTGCCCAGTGAAGGGACACAAATTTTTTTAATCAGATCACTTCAGGTAAAAAGGTTTTAAAAAAATCAGACTGAAAGAATTATTTCTTTAATGGGAAGTTTTTTTTATTGGCTTCTTCAAGAGGCAATAAAGTGTGACAAAGTTTCAAGGAAAAATGTATTATCTTCATAGCTTCACTGGTACATCTATTCCTTGAGGGCAGCACATTACAAAAAGTTACCACGTCCATTTTTTTCATTTGCTATTTCTATATGTTTTCTTGAGGATAAACAAACTTCTTTCACCTCAAAAACTGGAGCACATCTTTTTTCATTTGACACTTCCTTAATCTACATATCTCTCACAGCAGAAAACAGATGCTTTGCTAAGAATTTTGCATGTCTTCTTCAGGAAAAAAAGAAAAAGGTGATAAAATTACAGGTTCTCCATGTATCTTTCTAAAGAAACCAGTGACAGCTAAATCAGCCCGATTAACTTTCAAGTTTGAACACTTAAAACCAAGCTAAAGTTCAGTATTTTCCTTGACACAAAACACACTGCTCTTGCAATGCAGATAAGCAGAGCCTTGTGCAGCCTCTTGGCACCATTTATCACTTCTCAAAGCCAAGTGGATGCAGAAGGAGGAGAAACTGAGAAATGACAAGACTGAACAATTAAATAAATGTTTTTTAAAATATACATTCCCGGTTTAAAAAGACAGAGGTGACGAGATGTGAACTGTGCTAAGGGGCTGCAATCTATACAGGGGATATTGTACTTTCCTCATAGCAACAAACACAGTGTTTAAAGCTCCCAGCTGGAGAAATCCTTTCCAGCCTGGGAGTGGTCCCACTGACATCAGTGAGATCATGGATCAAAGGTAACAAGGACCTAAACACCAGCAAAGGAAAGGAGAGCACTCCTTCCCCAACACGAAGGAACACACATTTATCATTTTATCTTTTAAAGGGCACCACTGAAAAATCTCACTCTTACTACCTTTTTTTACTTTCACAAGAAAAACATACAGAGTCTCTCTGATTTACTTGATCTTAAGTATTTCTCTTCTGGAATTTTCACAGATCATTGCGTACAGTCAGTTCCTTCAGAGATGCTTTCCCCTGCTATACCTATGAGCCCACCACAAAACAACAAAAGGAGGAAAAAATTCAATTTACTATTGCCACCTCTCTCCCAAACTCAGCCAAACACAGCCAGTGGAAAGAGGGACATATGGTACAGCAACCAAAAGTAGGCTCAACTCATTTTTAAAAGCTGACTAGATTTCAAGTTGGCAGTGCCACTTTAATTGCTTCATATAAGTGTGATAAGCGAAATAACTGGACAGCTCTTTGAACCGTAGCATAAGACTTCATGCCTAGAAGAGGAATCTCACTTTCTATCATCAATTGTATTTTAATTTCAGGTGGCTGAAACCACGGTAAAGCACCCTCCTGATATCAACATATTCCAGACACCAACTCGTGGGAATGCAGAGCATGCCAAGCATCCATGATAAGTTCCTTTGGCCGTTTCCTTCCTGCCTCCCCAGAGATGCTCTCCAGTTTGAAAGATAGTTTAGTTTCATCAGCTGGCAATGAGACAAATATTAGTGCTTGGAATCCACTGCTCTGCAATCCATCCTAAAAGCAAAGCCAGCAGATGATGGGGGCAGGGCATGGTCCTAAAGTGGGGAGGGAAATAAAGACATATCGACACAGACTGTGCTACAGATATAGAATAGAGGAAAAAATAACAGATTTAGAGAAGAACTTCAGTGTTTCAACCTGCTACCTGCACACTTGGTTAATAAACAGCTATTGCTTCTCCAACTGCTTCAAACAAAATGAGCAGAGAGGCTAATTTGCATTGTATATATAATGTATTATACAATATAAATGAGCTCAGCCAGCTAATTAATATATATAATTAATAATTTCATTAATAATCATAATAATAAATTATATTTATTATATAAAATATAAATTAGCCTGGCCAGTTCAGCCAGGCTGCTGTGGTACAGGAGCTGCCCTCAGCTCACCAACACCACGGGTGAGCACCACTGAGCTGGAAAGGAGCTAAAAGTCTCCAGCAAACGTGCTCAGAATGGCCAGCAGACACAAAACCTAAGTAAGAAACATGAAATGCATCCAACCAGGATATTTAGAGAAAATTGTGGTATGATATTTTGCACAATATGTAATGCTCCTGTGGTTCCAAGTGAAAAACAAGCTTTGACAAACATCTTGAGAGTGTTTTGCATCGGTGAAAGTTGTAAACAGTTGAATTTGCAGCAGGAGCAAACATTATAAAATGAGAAATGGGAAACTATTCTTTTTTTTCCCCAAGATGAAAAAAATGTATTGCAAAGTGAACTGTTAACAAGTTGCCGAAGCTTATTGCACTGCTAATGTTCTCCATGTCAGTGTCACTAGGAAGAGCCCTTGGACAAACACTGGTGTCACCTCTCGTTCAGCTCAGTTGAGAAAAATGTACTTAAACAACCTTCTAGAAAGCCATGTAATGAGCTAAAAGAGCTGCTGAAGGACAGTTTTGAGCTCCGACTTTCTGTAAAAGAAACGTAGATGTAAATAAAGTCAACTTATGCTCTCAGTTACATCACAGCATCTCACCGGCCTGTCACAAGCCTTTCACAATAACGCAAATGGCGTATTTCCAACTCGAGTTGCTCAAATGGGATATTGGTGTTTAGGAACTGGGAATCAGAAAGGGTGGGGCTAGAAAAGGCAGCAGTAACTTGTAAATGCAGCAATGCCTTTGAAAAAACCTAATGTGGAGATGGCAAAGCTCACGAGGGTGCCCAGTGTCAGAACAAGATGCCATTTCCAAGCACAAGCCTATCCCTTACTGAGGGGAACTGCTCCATTTCTGAGAAACCATACTGAGAAAAATATTTGTAAATTTTTTTGCACTGGCTATTGAAGCAAAATGGTTATTTTGCCACCTGCAGTGCCTGCAAGCCCAAATGAATCGTTTCTCCAGGGAAAGGGGAAACGTCTGCAAAATCACATTATCCACTTGAACACCAGTTTGAGAATGAGGTGGAATTTTTAGAAGTCCATGTATAAAGCTGTACTTCACAGCACCATCTCCCCTTACGTGGGTTGTTGAAAAGACAGACTGGTATTTTCAGAATGAAAGCATTTGCCACAAGAATAATGTCAGCTCTTATTGTTCACAAAGAGCCAGAATCGGAGCACGTGAAGCAGCAAACCACTTGGCTGACCTTGCCAGCTGAGCAACACAAAACAGTCAAGCGAGCAAAAACACGTCGGGAGAGGCAGCAGGAAAGAAAAACCAAACACAGATATGTGCTTTCACAGATTCTTGTAAAACCACTGCCCACTTTTATTTCAAAGGGAGCCAAAATGCTTGACCCAAACCATGGCAAACATCCCAACCTTACACATGGGTTTTCAACATGGATTCTTTGCCTGAAGGCAACATGTTGGAAAAGGTACATCCAATTGCTTCACTAGTGTCATTTCCATGGTCAAGTGTTAAAACTCACCCTTGGAAGATCACTTTGCAGCACTGTTGGTTAGTACTAGTGCTGCAGCAGCAGATGGAAAAGGCCAAGGATGAGGAATCTGGGACGAGGATCTCGCTATGCTTGAGAAGTTTTAGGAAAAGGCAAAGCTTTAGCGTAAGCAAAAAGGCATCTTGTCATTTTTAAGGAAACTCAAGAGGAAACGTTTTTATCCCATGTTTGTGCTGCCAGTGTTCATGGTTTTTTTATTTAAATATTTGGCTAAGTAGAACCTTCATCTTTCAGAGAAGCTACGATTTTTCTGCATATTTGCAGAAAAACCTAAGAAAACTTACTATTCCAGAACCTCATAACCTTTAGTCAAAATACTGTGCTTTTCTCTATAGTTATCCTTAGGTACTTTCAAGATTTTCTATACTGATACATTTTGGTTTAGGGGGAAAAAAAAAAAAAAAAAAAGGAAAAAACCCCCCACCCCCCAAAACCAATATCCCTTCCCAAATTCCCACAGAAGGAAATCCTAATCTACCCAAACACCCCTTTTCTCCTGCTTCTCAACCAATAAAAGTTTTGTTGGGAACTTCACCTCATTAGAGTCCCCATCATCTAACTAACGTTCAGCAATAACAAAGAACCCTGCCATAAAGCTTTTGATGGATGTTTCGCAGCCAACACATTACAGTCAGGATTTATGGGAATGATTTAGAAAAGTGGAAAAAAAAAAAAAAAAGGACTGCCTATCATTTGGCAGAGAAATTACACATGCAAATTCAGAAGAAGACAGTATCCTTTTCTTCATGGAGACAAATTTTAAACTAGTTTCTGGAAAGGGGGACTGTATAACAAACTTCTAATTTCAAAAGTAACATCAGGTAAGGAGGGAAAATTACAATAGGCCAGGTACCATGTCAGCCTTGATATACTACTACACTTCTTCATGAGCACATTACAATTCAGAGAGCTAATAATAAAAAGTGATGCTGAGATGATGAATTGATGCTATGCAATTAGACCTATTAGAATTCACAAGAGTCGACAGGCAATAATCAAACCACTTTCATGCTGCCCATTGCAATTATCTTTGCACTTAAGAATCAACAAAGCACATAATGACTTGCTCTCGATTAAGAAATTCATGAGAAATGGAATTTTAATTAGTGTGTAGAAAATTTGGGCCATTTATTACTTTACAGGACAACAGATTGTAAAAACTAGTTGAGTGGCTGTAAGTGTTCAATGGGGGTTCAGGTCCAAGAAGAACGCTGATGCTTCCAAAAAGAAGAACCCAATCACATTCCTTGAAATGGGATTGCCAAAGTAAGTGCACATTCGCTTCTGCTAAAATCTGGAGGGGGAAAAAGAGAAAAAAAAACAAACAAAACAAAACACAACAACAACAAAAAAACCCAACCCACAAACAAAACTTTTGGAGCTTGAGACTAAAATGGAAACCATTGCTGATGGTTTCAATTACCAGCTGATGAACAAGAGTCGGGTAGAATTACATTTATTTGTGGTACGAACCACAGATACCAGGTCTAATTCTACATTCTCATCACAACAGGAGTAGGACAAGACAATGAAAATGCACCATCAGTTAAAATAAACAGTCTGAATAGTAACTTGAATGCTGGTTAAGTTTTCTTTTACCAGCCCTTGAATAGGAAGATTACTTAGTTTCAAACAAAATCATTCTCATGGTTTGCTGATATTACTACCAAACAATTTACTAATAATTTGAAAAAAAGCACCAGTTAAATTCTGGAAGTGAAGCTTCTTGATAGTATGAAATAGAGGTTGATGGGGAAGTCAAACAATTATGCCGAACTCAAATGTTATGAAATGCACATTTTAAAAAAATGCCAACAAAAATCCACACTTTGAGTGGAAATGTTGGTGATATAGACATGGATATAATGTTATGTGCTCACGGATATGAATGGTAAATCAGTAGGATATTAAGTGACATACCAATTTGCTAAAAACACAGTCTTTATTTCCTGCACACGGGTCAGGACATTCCCAGCACAAGGTTGACCAGAGAATGGATTTTGAGCAGCCCTGAGCAGAAGGAATTGGGGATGCTGTTGGATGAGCAATTCAGCACAAGCCAGCAATGTGCATTCACAGTCCAGTGTGCCAACCATGTCCTGGTTTGCATCCAAAGGGGCCTACAAGAAGGTATGGAGTGAGAGGACAACAGGGAATGGCTTCAAACTGAGAGGGGAGGGTTTAGATTGGAAATTAGAAAGAAAGTCTTTACTGTGAGGGTGGTGAGGCACTGACACAGATTGCCCACAGAACCTGTGGATGCCCCATCCTCGGAAGTTGAAGGCCAGGTTGGATGGGGCTATGAGCAACCTGGTCTAGTGGGAGGTGTCCCTGCCCCTGGCAGAGGATTGTAACTAAGTGGTCTTTAAGGTCCCTTCCAACACAAACCATTCCTTGATTCTACTCAGTCTTTAAAAAAAATACTACTACATGTCCATAATAGTTAAAAAAAGCGCCCCAAAACAGTTAATACTGGGCCATTTGGATTATTCACAATGAAATAATTAAAAGTTTAGATTCATGTGTAATTATTATCTGCAAAAATGTGCCCCCAGCTTTGAGCCTTATGAATTTTCTATGTTGCTATGGATAAGCGACTGGATATTTAGTGCTCAAAATCTGCCAGAATGACATTCTTTTTCCATTGTTAGGGAACTATTTCAGCATTTCTGGTTCTTGGTTCCATGGGGGAGACCTGTGTTTATAATGTCCCCATCAAAAAAAAAAACATTCACAAAAACCTGAATGGTTTCTTGTAAGCGATAATACTTTGAAAGAGGGAAGAAAATAACTCACAGAGGGATTCATTCTTAAATTCCCCTATGTGCTCTGTGTAGCGAGCGCCCTGGGAAGCAGCAGGGAAAGCAGTAGGCACTGCTGCCTCAGGGCCATACCTCCCACAAAGGGAACATTTTCACACTGCTGCAGAGCCACCATCTTTGCCCCACACTGTTTTCAGGCAAAGGGATCTTGTAAGATGGGTCTGTCTCCAGCATGCTGGAATTGCCCCTGGGGAGCGGGGAGAGCTTGTCACAGGTTAAAGCAGCTCAACGCGCTGCTGTCGCTTCCGATCACTCAAGGACGGGTGACGGGCTGGCTCAAACATGAGGATACAGGAAGCTGGCTCTGAACCCTCCCTGCCTCACTTCCCACCTTCTGGTCTTGTGTCAGGTCAAGGGTGTTTAAATCAGTGCAGTTCAGCCAGGGTATCAACCATGACACCCAGAGCTGCCCTTTCCTCCTGCCCAGCACTCATTCCTGCAGATGGAAGAGAAGGACCTCGGGGAAGAGACATAACCTGTTTACTTTGCTGCAGTTGTGAAACATGAGTGGTTTCTGTGAGAATAACACCTACCCTGGCCTAGGCACTGCAGCAAAGATGCTTTCGGAAAGATTTGGAGAGCAGTAATCCCCTTGGAGGCCCTGGGTGAATAGTTCAGACATACCAGAAATTTTTGATCAGAAAAGCAAGTGGGAGTATTGTTGCTTCAAAAACATAATTCAAAATATGCTTACAAGGTAAAGAACACTGTTACTCCAGACAGGGCTCCTAGATTAACATCAAAATCTCTTAAATAAGTCATAAAACACACTGTGCTGCTGTTACAAGCAAACCTGAACTAAGTGATTCTCTCTGCAGAATTTACAAGATCATAGCTCAGTACCTCATTAAAATTAGGGTTCTGTTAATTAAAGGCTTCTTTCAAGTGATAGATGGCTACTGTGGACATAAGCTGTGCATACTGTTGAAACTTCGTATTAGCAATAGATAACACACATAAAGCATACAGCCCTGAGTGGAAATAAAGTTGGGGTCTGCTCCTGTGGAAGCAAAGATTTCTTATACTGCAACACAGAAAGAGGAAGGCAAGGAGAAGGTTCTGTAAAATTCAGGAAAGTCTTGGGTTAGCACCCAACCTTGTTTGAAAGTCTCTGATATAACAGTACCCTTTTCACAGGTTTCTAGTCTCGCCAAAAAGCCGCACAAAGAGATGGAGCCTTAGGAGCAAACTCTTTTGCATCCCTGCCCTAATTCTTTAATCTGAAACTTTAGGAACCACTTATTTCTTTAAAAGGCACAACAATACAGAAAAACAACAGACAGAAGTGTGCTTGATATAGTTATAAAGACTGAGAGCAATTTATTTTACCCTGAAAATGTCTCACCTAAAACTTCCTTGATTTCTAGGAAAACCTAACACTATGTTTTAATACTGAAGAGGACTTGTGACAGAGGAGGGTTCAGGGAATGAACCCAACACGGCTTAAAAAAAACACAGAAGGTCTTAGGATTTTAAAGATTCATCAGAGATGACACAGAAAGTCCAATGACTGCAAGAAAGTCAATGAGGCACCTCAGAGGTCATATAAAGGGAATGTGTATGATGAGAAAACACGCAGTGCATTTTAAAAGCTTATTTTTTAACCAATAAATCATAAAATTGCCAAATATATCTTCACATTAAAGAGGCTTTTTTTTTTTTCCATTTTGATAACTCCTTAATAAAGAGACAGTTTGAGAAGAGTGTTCTGTGCTATTTGGATATTCAAGTCTAGTTTTTATCCAGCTGACCCTTCAAAACACTGTATTTGATTCTTTAATGGTTTCGTGGTTTCAAAGAATTCAAATTCCTTCCTTATTTCCATGACTAAAAGGTAAATTCAAAACCCAAAGATTTGGATTACTTAGAAAGTAGGCATGTGTAGAGTTCAGGATGTGCTGCAGCAAAACAGAGAAATCATGGAGGTCTAAATACTGGGGTTTTTTTCCCCTTCCCATATCAGAAAAAGAAAAGAACAAACCATTAACCATATTGATAGTTACTAACAGCTCTGAACCAATAGAAACCTATGCACCTTCCACAAATACTGTGAGCTGGATGTCTGGATAGTTTCCAGAATTAGCTACAACTGATGAGACAAAATCCTGGGTCTCACTCCCACTTTTGACTCAGTAAATGCAAAAGGTGGAAGATGCTGCAGACCTACAGTCAGCATGGGCTCGATTTTAAGCAAAGTATTACCTTATTTTCTGAAGCTTATCTTTAGAATTTACTCCTTTATCACCCCTAAAAGTGCCAGCAACCAGCCTGTGGAGCAACTAATATAGCCATCACAATAATTAGCACACCAAAACCACAGCAAACAGCCTGATGAAGCAGTATTATGTGAATTTCTGCCTAATGGAGGGAGCTGGATTCCCCAGATGGGACTTAGGAGTTTCTGTACCTTCAAGTGGTTATCATCATGATGAGAAGCTGTTCCTCCCCTACTTTCCCCCAAAGGAAAGCATCCTGGCTCTGGGGAGCTAATTCCCTGACATAGCTCAGGGCTCTGCAGAAAGACAGTCTCAGCAATTAGGCACAGCTATATGAGCCTTTTCAAAGAGCTGATGCTTTCAGGAAAGTAAAGAGGCAATTGGGCCTTGTTGACCAAAAACAAGGACAAGTAGAACCCTCGAGACTTGGTACTGATTAGCTTTTTATTTTTGTGTTTTGTTGCAAGGAAACTAGATGAATGAAACGCAGCCAGACATGTCCTGACCACACAACAAATTCATTTTAACACAAATTTTCTACCTTGTGTTTATCTCTCTCCTGTATAATGGCACCTCTACCTTTTTTATTCTGCCCCTACCCTTCTTCACCAATATGCTTATGTATGATAATGATTTCCTGAAACACAGAATTAAATCAAGCCATGTTGTAATAAAAATAAATGGAGCAGAAGATAAATAAATCAATACCGAGCAGCATTTTTTTACAACCTTCCCAGAAATAAAACAATTAGCACATTAGCAGTGAAAGCAATAATAAAATTAGCCAATTAGGATATTTAAGTGATTACCACATTGAATCAAAAGATTAGCTGAAATAAATATGGATAAGCTCTGCTGAGATAGAGGGAGAGTCTGCACTGTCCTCTTCTGTGTCAAATGGAGTATTTACGCAACACAGTGGATTTATTGCCCTACAGGCAACCTGATCTGATCTTTTACTCTCACTGCTCTAGTGTCTGAAGAAGAAACCTTAAAAGCAGGCCAGTTTATAGTTCTGCCCACATTAATTGTTGCTGTAATACTATTTGCAGCATCCTTCGACACCAAAATTTACTACAGAGGTGCAATCAGTTCTTTAGGAATGCTACCAGTTCTGAAAGAAAAAAAAAAAAAACAAAACAACAAAAAAATAATAAAAAAACCTAAAAGGTTTACATATTAATAGCACTCCAGTGCTCCTCTCCCAGATGGCAAAACAGCTGACTGCCGTTCCATCCACACAGCGCTGTTTATCCTCTGAATGTCCCCAGTATAAAACCATTTTAATCTTTTGTGGCTGTTGTAAAATTTGATCTACTGTGGGACAACATAATTAATTGTCAACTTTTGGATGTACGGCACAACAAGTGGATGGAATAATCCAGCCTGTATGTCACCAACAATTCAGTTCACAGCTCAGCCGTAACGGGATTGAAGATTACTCAGTGAAAGGTGCATTTTACCCCTCACAGCTCTGGATTAAGGTGTAGTTCTGTTGCACTTGGTGCATTTTCAGCAGTTTTCTTGCTGCTCCCATTTGCCTTCCATTAGCCTGCTCAGAGCTCTATGGCTGTGCTGTGCAACCAACCAGAATGAAACAGCACTTTGATTACAAGTGTCTGACGATCTGTTGGTTCTCATAGAAGTTATGGAGCTGTTATAAAATCTAATATATGACGTGTAGGGAGATTAGCAGAGGAATGGGATTTTGATTCAGTATCTTAAGGAAGATGAGTAAAGGGGAGTGAGCAATTAAAGCAGTTCCTGTCTGGAGCATGAACACCTGCACTAATCTGGACAGCCGCACTATGCCTCTCTGCAAACATGCACACGGAGCATGCCTAAGGAGTGCCATCAACAAGCCATTATTTACCATCTATTTGTTATCCCTACAATAAAGAGTGGGAATTAATCATATACTGTGCTAGGAAATATTCAAGAGTATCTATTTCATGTCTATTAGTGGATGGTTATAAATGTATGCGACTATAATAAGGCTACATTAAAGTGAGAGAACAAGGGGAGTGGGAGATTAGGGGAGAAGCAGAAAAATAGGAACAGAACATAAGTATAGAATAACACATTTGTTGAAGCAAGTTATTACATACTTTAGACAAATTATTCCAAAACAACAGCATGCTGTAAAAGTACATGGCCATCAGAATAGTACCTGCCAGCATAAGAGTGATTTGAGTTGGAAGGGATCTGAAAGATCATCCAGTTGCAACCTCCCTGCCTCAGGCAAGGACACCTCCCACTAGACCAGGTTGCTCCAAGTCCCATCCAGCCTGGCCTTGGACACTTCCAGGGATGGGGCAGAAACAGCCTTCCTGGGCAACCTGTGCCAGGGCCTGACCACCCTCACAGTGAAGAATTTCCTCCTAATATCTGATTTAAACCCGCCCTCTATCAGTTTGAAGCCATGCCCCCTTATGCCATCATTCCATGCCCTTGTAAGCAGTCTCTGTCTCTCTTGTAGACCATCAGGCACTGGAAGGTGCTATAACATCTCCCTGGAACCTTTCCTTCTCCAGGTTGAACAATCCCAACTCTCCCAGCCTGCCTCCATAGCAGAGGAAGCCTCTACCACTTTCACCTGGTGCCCTGTGAGAGGGACCACACCGTCACAGTGACACTTTTCTTCCCTTTAAACCTCAAAGATGAACCTCTGCACCCGAGGGCAGTGATGCAGCAGGATTGCATCCCTCAGGCTGTGCCATGTAAATAAGTTACAGGAAGGACGGAAGGGTTTGCTTCATTGGCATATAACCTCCACCTCCAGCAGTTAACCTAATGTGTTTGCTTTATTACCCACAATATGCATCTGTCCGAAGGTGCTGAAGTGTGTTATTTAAACACAGACCATTATGAATATTTTTATAGCCCTGCTATTTCCCCACCAGCACATACTATTTCCATTTTAGCTCGGTAGTTTTCTCAAGGAAGGCTCCTTGACATAGATCCATGTGGGAACACCAAGTGATAAGACTTTAAATCAAGCTCCTTGTTAGTGGAAGCATAGAGCACTATTACCCAGTGACTTGATATTCCTTTTAAAGAGCAGGAGGTCAGTTCTTTGTGCTGAGTTCATACCTCTACAGAATAATTCCCTGGCTGGCATGTCAAGAGAAAAATCACCTCACTGTGTGCCTCAGCCCAGGCCACTGGGACTCAGAGTGACCCTTTGGCAGCAGGCACCACGTTCAGATCTGGGCCCGGTGCTCCATCGCATTTCACCAGCTCTTTACCCACATTAGCCCAAAAAGCTGTTGCAGAGAAAATAAAGCTGACTCTGCCAGAGCAAAAAGCAGGGGAGTGTACCAAGGAACTAGGCAAGATACTGTTTTCTTTGATGCTTTGAATCCAGCAGCATTATACATCTTAGAACATTGTTTCTTTGCATAGATCTGGTATTCAAACAATAAAGCTGATTAGTTTAAACAGTATCTGTATACTGAAACAACAGAAGGGAAAAATATTTTACTTTCTTCTTTTACTTAAGTGCAAGAAAAAAACAAGATTAGACACAGAGCAACACAGAAACCAGTCAGTTCCCCAGATTTCATCCCTGTATTGAAATACATGCTCAACTGTAAATACACCTGTACGTCCAGCAGAGTACATAACCGTGGCTTTTTAATTTCATTTCTACCGGAATCAATCAGATGCAATCACAAGATTTTGACAGTGACATTGTTCAGAACTGAAATGGATTTTAAAACTTACTATTGAGTTTCATTTTGTCATCAGTTTCACACAATTTTAAAAATAAAATAAACTGTATCCCACACCCTTCTGGAGAGGAGCATTGCTGTACCAGATTTTGAGCAAAACAAGGGTAAGTCATTCAAATCCATCCAGTAATTTTGTACCCACCCTTGGACCACTGTGTTTTTGAACAGATAATAAGCCTTACATCAAAAAAGTGTTACACTAAACATAAATCAGAGAAGCTTGACATGATTAACAAGACCGGGACAGTCACCCCAACAGAAGGTGAACTATCATTAAATCCAGTGATGAAGGATAGTTTTCCTCTTCTCAGGTACTAACTAGTATAAGAACACTCCCACCACTAAGCAAGAGTCAGACTCTCAATTTTCAATTGAATAAACCAAAATCAAGGCATCATACACAATCTGATTTATAACATCAGATATATTGATGATATTTATAAAAATCCTTTTTAAAAAAATTCAAAACAATATTGTAGATTATCATTATGAATAATTACATTGCAAATTAATGAGAATAAGCCCTATACAGTTGGAATAATGAGATTCAAAGATAAAATATTTGGAACACACGGACAAGAATGTCAGCCTAGACATGATGCCATGGTTAGAGGGTTGACAGATGCTTAATTGCAGGGTTCAGACACCAGGGACTTGACCGTGTAACACATGAAAGGTTGCCAGTATGCAGAACACATAAGGTCTTTGAAAATACCATCTTATAAAATGTTGATAAGCTGCAAATAAAAGAGGAATTTCTTTCCCTTACTTTTAAGGAACCCTGAACTTCAGTGCTTGCAAAAGGACTGGGGAATTTTGCCAAATCCCAGAACCAATGTCCAGTGACAGAACACATTCTGCCCAGGTCCCAGCTGGGATCACTTGAAGCACTGGAGTCTCTGCTAAATTCTGTACCAATTACTCCTTGGCTTTCTGGCAGAATTGGTTTTGAGGGCTCTCTGCATGAGTTCACGTGTTGTGAACATGTGCCACTTGGAAACCAAGCTGGATTTCTCCCTCTCCACCTTCAGTTGGGTCTTTGCAAAAAAACCTTGTATTAAGGAAGAGCTAAACATCTGTCAACCTTCAGCAGAAAAATATGTTTATACAATCATGTCTCTGAAGACATAATTTTTATCCCCACCATCTGACCATCCCTTTGAAAGAACCTGACCAGTATTTTGGGAAAACAAATAACTCCTACTAGAAAAATAAGTCAAACAGGATGGTCTTCCAGTGCATGACTAGTAGTTACTGACTGGTTTTGTATTATATTAAAGTGCACCAGCAGCTCCAATCTCAGCAGAACTGTTAAGAAGTCCTTCCACGCCCCATCCAGCCACATCCATCAACTCCAGAACTTCCAAAGCTGTCAGCAGAGAATACCCTGCCGGCTGTCAGGACCAGACTTTGTATTTTGATTTCAAAACTCAAAGCACTGGAAGAAAAGGCAAATTTTGAGGACCAGCTGTCTTGGTGAAAATGCAGAGCATGTTGTTCTGTCCACGCTGGAGGAACCTTTGTGGACATTTCCAGCACAGATGGATTGAAGCTAAGAATTTATTTTGTGAATAANCTTCCCGGGTTCTGTGTCTCGTTTTCTGAAGGTGGAACGTGGAAAAAAAAAAAAAAAAAAAGACAGTAAGCGTGCACTTCCATGAGTCAGGGGCAAGGCTCAGAATTACAGATTATTTGTGACTTGCACCATGTCTCTGCTCAGCACAGAGCACTGCTCCACGCCAAAATTATTGGGAAGAGTTACACAACAGATGTAAAGATCCCCAAAACCCTGTCAGTGGAGCTAGAGGGATGATCATGATCTTCGACTACAATACTGTTTTACTCTGAGAGATCTCAACATGAAGAGGCACTGCTGTATTTAGGAGGCCTCCATCTAAATCCCGAGCCCATTCTCTTACAAACTCCATGCCATGAGACAGCAGGCAGGTAAATATCACATTATGAACGACCTAGACCCAGAATCAGGATTCAACAGCCAAAGGAACTGCACCTAACCAAACTTATACCCAATGTAAATTGCTGTGCTATCATATTCTGCAATTATTTGATTTTTAGTTTTTAACTGGAATGCCAAGGTCTCGCATGGGGCTGTTGCCTGCAAATATGTCTGTTACTGGTAGATTTCATGAAACTCATGTATATCATCAGCAGAAACTATAATTTGCAGGCATAAAGTCAATGCACTAGATAAATAAAATCTTTTCAACAGAAGAGAACGTGAATGGCAATTACAATGCTTAAGGCAAACTGTGGTTAATGTTTTTGAATATCTAATGGCATGTTTATTCTCCTCTCCTTTTTCTCAGCAGCCAGTATCTTCATAGTAAGTTGTTTGGGGATTTTTGGGGGTGGTTTTGTTTTTTGAGAGCCGATGTTCTACATTTTGAATAAAGGATTTTATTTTTATTTCAAGCACAAGGATCCACGCATTCATGTTATACTGCCAAAGGCAAAGCAGAGAATTGAAATACTAAGTTCAATAGCTATACATCTTACAACATTTGCCGTTACAGTATGTTAAGATGTGCTAATCTGACAACACAGAAACAAAAACCAGTTAATTGTGCAACCCAAATTTCTAATTTTGTACAAAATAACTGCTTTTTAATGAAAAAAACAACTTTTAAGTATCTTGCATACGTCCAAGTACAATAAGACACAATAGCTTTTACAAGTGTGTCTTGCACAGAATGGCAGCAATTATTCCTCAACACAAACTGCATTCAGAGTTAAAATAAGGGAAAAAAAAAAAAATCAGAGTAGGGATCATTACATAACACAATCCACACCAAAATTATCAACATACAATTTCCAGAAGGAACTTTCCACTCTGTCAGACTCTGGAGTAATTCCTCATATTGAGGAATTGCAATTTCTGTGGTGATGAAGGATTATGGTCTCAGTGCAGAATCAGACACCAAGATGCAGAGCCAGGGGAGCCAGAGAGAAGTCCATTTAAAAAAAAAAAACAAAACAAAACAAACAAACAAAAAAAATCACCAAGGTAACAAGCTGGCTGCCTCTGTCTCCCTGCAGATTATGTTTTGAGGAGCCCCAACAATTCCTTGCCAAATGACACCTGATGAAAGCTGGTTAGAGCAAAGCAAAATATGAGGCTGGAAAGCTCCAGGACAATCCAGAGGCACATTCACACAGCTGGAGGAGATATGAGGGAGCAGCAAGCGATGCGCTGCAAACCTACCCCATGCCACCACGTTATTCCTTTAATTTGTTCTACCTGTCTGCTCAGATTACCTAATGTCAATCTCAAACTGTAATCATACTGCTGGCCAAGCCACTATATAAATTACTTTTGACGGAATTAGGAAAGTTGTGCTGTAATTGAGCGTTCCTCGGTGATCTATGCAGGACTTTGCCTGATAACCATGCTGAGCCAGAAAGGAGATTTTGGGTCTGCTGGGCTTTCCCTGCCAAGAAGAGGAGATTTCTGCAGCTCCTGGGAGCTACAAGCAAAATTCCTTCCTCACACCATGCTTACAACCCTTCCTCAAAAATAGACACAGTACTGCCTAAAAATACTGGGGATCTTTGCCAAAGGTCTCAGTGGAGGGAAAAAAAAGTTATAAAAGAGTAAAACTTGGTTCAGTTTGAGATTATATACCCACAGAGACCACAAAGGATATGTTCCCCAGCCCAGGCGTAACCAGGAGACAGAAGTAGAAGGGGTAGCAAGACCCCAACCACTGTAGATTATTCACAACCTGCCACTGCTCTTCCTACTAAGAATCACATTATATTCTCAGCTGGATCATCGACTTCAGTTCCCGGCTCTGCATAGGACAATCCCATAACCACACCACATGCTTCACAGCATTGTCCAAATGCTCCTGGAACTCTGTCAGAACTTGGTGCTGTGACCACTTCCCTGGGGAGCCTGTTCCAGTGCCCGACCATTTTCTGGGGGAAGAAACTTTTTCATAATATCCAGCCTAAACCTCCCCTGATACAGCCTCAGGCTGTTCCCTCTTGTCCTTGTCACCGGTCACCACGGAAAGGAGATCAGTGTCTGCCCCCCCTCTTCCCCTCAGGAGGAAGCTGCAGGTGATGTGAGCTCTCTCCTCAGTCTCCTCCAGGCTGAACACACCAAGTGACCTCAGCCACTCCTTGTATGGCTTCCCCTCCAGACCCTTCATCATCTTTGAAGTCTTCCTTTGGCTGCTGTCTAATAGTCTAACATACTCCTTATCTTGCAGTGTCCAAAACTGCCCACAGAAACTGAGTTCATCCTTGAAATTCCCATTAGTGTGTATTTTCCTCACTATTTACTACACAATTTCAGAGCAATGTGCTCCCCCAGGTTGTGTCTGAGCTCACATAGTGCCCAGGGCAGAGCTTGGGCCATGTTTTCCTCAGAAGAACAACATTGTAAGACAGCTAAAAAGTTGGATCTGCACACTTTATGTAACACTATATGACCCATCAGCATGCACAGAGCAGAAATACTTTTCCTTCGAAGTATTTTGGTACTGGAGGGAGGAGTGGGGGAAAAATCAAACAGTTTCAAGTGTGCAGAGCCAGCCAGTGGACTCGAGCTTTTCAGGTGATTTGTAGCTGATCTCCTGAAGGAACAGAAACTAATGAGAAAAACAAAGTCCCTCTAATCTGCTTTTGCTTGCAAATTCTTTCCTGTAATCCCCATCTTTGTTCCCTCCCGGTAGGCTGTTCACCAAATTTACATTTCATAGTCTTCCCAAACATTCCTTTTAGTGCTGCTACTGACACAACATGTAATCAGCCTACCTGAGCCTACTACTTATAAACAAACAAAAGGATTGCCAGCTTTTTTGTGTGCCTTTGAAAAACCTAATTGATAAAATATTGAGAACATTCAAATATTTAACTACACTCTCAGCACACAGAAAACCCAGAAATTTACTTTTCCAACAGGGAGCGTCTCCCATTTAAACTGACTAGGATGGCAAAGTGCTACAGGTAGATATTCACAGCTTAAATTACATTTACAGAGTAAGGAGCACGCAGTAGGAGGTGAAAAAAACTTTAACTACCATGTAAGTATTAAAAAGTAAAGGGAATAATGAGATCTGCCCTGACCAGACACAGAAGGTTGCTTTAAAAAGGGAGGTGACCCAAAGGCAAACAGAAAACTCAACTATTGATATTCTAGCATCAGATCTGAAATTCGAGGTATGTTATGGGGGAAAAATCATTTAAGACAATATAAAAAAAGTGGATATGCATGCAGGGCAAAAGGAAGCAAAATGTTTTGATATTAAAGAATTATAGCCATCATCACTTGAGCTAAATAGTGTTATTAATTTTACAGAATTACAGAATATTCTGAGTTGGAAGGGACCCACAAGGATCAGAGTCCAACTCTAAGGTGAACGGCCTGTATATCACCTTATCTCACAAATTAAAGAGCTGAGATTATAACAGTCCATAAAAGAGCTATAAATCAGTTACAGACCAGACTTATTTTCATGTCTATAGTCACACGAAGCAAAATTAACCCGTCTAGTCGGATCCCAACTACAAAGGGGCAAAGAGCTGAGTGTTCAGTGTGCTGGGCTCCTCACTGGGACAGGTCACTGAACACATCTCTCCCCCAAGCCCCTCAGGGGCTGTCTGAAAACACATAGACTAGAAAAGATTTCCTCAAAATAGCGACAGGCAGCAAACAGCTTGTGTCCTTTTATCTCACCTCCACTTCAGCATCAGCCTTTAAAAATGGTAGTGTGGGGGGGGAAATGTCACATTTCCCTGCAGAGGAACTGGTATTGCAGAGCTGCACTTGAAATTCTTCCTGAGACACCTTTAAGATTAAAGGGGGCTGGAAGAGGTCACCAAGATAAACCTCGGATAACCATTTCAATTGACATGCCGAGAGAAAGCCAGAGATGGATTTCAAAATCTGACCCCTGCTGAAGAAAAGAAATTTTTCTCTCTCTCTCTCTGGCTGCATTAATTCTCTAAAATCAATATTTAGGACTTTCTCCCTTGTCCTGGGAGTCGGGTATCGGTTAGGGCCAAAAGGAAGAGTTTCCCAGACATGTGGCCCAGCAAACTTTACGGACACAGTACGAGTAATTTCCCTTTTTGTGACCTACAATTCAACTACACTGGCATCTTTTTCAGCACCTAAGTCTCTGTACAAGAACCACTGACAAAGATGAGTTACTGACTAAAAAAATCTCTTACTAAAAGAGATGACTTATTAATGGGAACTGTTAATTTTAGGGAAGTAGAAAACCAGACTTTCAAGGGATGCTCTTGTTATTTTAAAATAACTTTGAGGTACATGTTTAACACACACTAGAGGTTCACTTCTTTTTATTGGGCAGCAGAAGAAATGATAACTAGGAAATAAACATTAAGTCTATTTGCCAGGATGAATATTTAGATTCAGTAAGAGCACTAAGGGCTGCTGGGGTTGTGCCGCAGCCCCACGTTAAACCTGTTAAATCTTTATAGCAACTGGCATTAGCAGAAGCATTTGATTAACAGCCTAATGAATACGTTGGTACTCTCTGGTACTACGGTTTTTAATCATCAAAAGGTAACTCTTATCCCAATTCCCAAACTTGGGGATACATCTGTGTTTGAATATTAGTGCTGGTGATCACAGCAATACCAAACAAAGTCAGACAGCACCATAATCTTACAGGGGAAAAACGGAATAATAATGAGGATTTACATCAGTGTTTCTCACAGCGGTTTCAATTAAAAGTATGCAACAGTGATACCATCAAACTAGAAATTGGTTCTGCATGACTGAAATGAAGGCCTACTGCACTCACTGTATTTACACTTGGTTATTGAGCACTGACCCTTGACTTTCTGAGGAGGCAGGCAGCCAAAAAAATGCATTAAAACATGGCTTGAAATCCAGCCAGTTTCCTAAATTCTCCTGAAAGGGAATGAACTCTGTGTTGTGCAGAATTAGATTAATTTGATGACGGTCTTTTCACCCATACTCAGTAATTGTGGCCCTTTTTTCTAGTGGAGGATCATTCTCTGGGTTGCCAGGTCTAGCAAAGTACTGACGTGCATGCAATAAGTAGAGAAAACACAAACCCATTTAATCAGAAATCCCCCCATCCCACCCACCTCACTTCTTGACATTTTGCCCCGTTCTCCCTCCCCAGACATGTGGGATTTTTCACCTGGTCCTCAGCTTTTTTTCACTGAGCAGGTTACTTTTAGGTTTAAAACAGCCACCATGTACAGAATACATTTTTATCACTACACAGGTGTGATTCAGGAATTAATATCCAGGTTCCCAGTGCAGCCAGAGACCAACAGAGATTTAAGGCAGAAAGCACACACTCTATTCTGTCACTGTCATCCTGACAATTCGTACCCCAACTGGGGCTTGAACTGAGACATAATTCATGGGAATTGTGTCCTAGGTTTATAATTTAGCTGTTGCAATGTAAATTAAATTAGCACCCACCTTTGACTAAGGAAGCACACGCAGGTTACACATCCCGTCAGAGCAGAATAATGGCATTATTATTAATATTAAGCACATTTAACACTGTTAAATTTGCAGAGCCTAAAAAGATATTTGGTTGCTCTTTCAAAAGCTTCCTGTAGCCCCAAAATGTTTCATCTTGAAACGTTTCAGATTTTTATTATGCCAGAAATACAATATTTCTGTAGTAGCAAATACATCTAATAATATTTTAATATTACAAACACCAAAATCCTACACTTGCAAAAAAAAAAAAAAAATAAATAAATGGCTACAAATCATTGGAAACCAATGGAAACATGCTGATTCTATTGCTACTAGAGACAAGATGAGCTTAAATAACATCAGAATTAAATGCTTTTATGTCATATTCATATTTAATTTTTTCACTGAACATCAGGACTGGATGTTTGCATATCATTAGAAATTGTCGACTGAAGTCAGCGGGAGCATTGGGGAAAAAATAACCCATTTCTAACTGCTTGAGATTTTTAAATTTATTTTTTAACTCCTCACTTTTCTTGTAAAGAAATACCCAAGCATATATACTTGGAAAACTTTCATTAAAATAGTCTAGCACATAAAATGCTGTCAAACACATGAATAAATACTTAGACATCGTTTTAAAACACACTTCAGTGGCTACCTTTACAAATATGCTTGGGACTTTCGCAAAAAGAAAGTATTTAGTCCAGAACCATGAGAGTCTATCTCATACAGAAATATATCATGATGATACCAGAATATAAAAATATATGCATAGCTATATGTGTATATATTTGTGCCTCAATGTGTGTTCATTCTCCATCACACACACACAAGCACGTACTTATTATGAAGATAAACAAAACTTTTCTTCCCCACAGCCTCGTTGCATATGACTGAGCAAACATAATGCGAGAAGTTCACACTAATTTTTTCCCACTAAAGTTCTGCAGAAACAACAATAAAACATCATGCTGCCCAAATGCCTGAGCAGTGACTTCAGCAGCCCAGGGTGCTGGAAGGGTTTAACCATTGCAGGTAAAACCTACACTGGGCTTGGCAGGGAAGCGACAGTGTTAGGTGTGGCTGGAGTTGGCTCAGTCTCACCTGAGCTCTCCCTTTGATGCAAGCCTGGGTTTGGGGCCATAAACCTGCAGTTTTGATGGGATAAATAGCCTAGAAAACTTTGTGATGAAAAGCGCAAGCTAGAGCTAGACCAGGCTGCTCAAAGGCCCATCCAGGCTGGCCTTGGGCTCTTCCAGGGATGGCAACTTGACCCACCACCTACCCAGGAAAGTATTTGTTTACAGAAACTACTTCACGTTGATTATTTCACTGCTTGTGAAACCCTGATATTCTGAGCTCCTTCAAACCATGCCTAACATTGCAAGAATACCCAGGGTTTTACAGCTGGGATTTGAGGGGTCTTTCTCAAATGAATGTACGAATTATCCAAACCTGGCCTATGAGCACACCAGCAGTTCATTGCTTTGACTCACTCCAATGCTGTATTGGCCTGGCAGCAGAAGAGAGCACGGCTACAGCTGCTTTCTTCTCAATTAACTCACACAGTAAAAGATGCAGCTGAACACCAGCCTGCTTGATCTTGTGACACAGAAAAAGTTGGCAACACCTTTCTTCCTCTCTCCCAAATGAGAGAACATTCCTGCTAAGGTCAAGAAAGCTCAGCCAACAGCCCCTACAGTTCACTGGACTGTTCACAGTTTTGAAGGGTTGGTGGCAGGCACAGGGCAAAGCAAGTCCAGTTATGAGGCTTGCAGGGGATGGGTTAAGTGTGTTCGAGCTTCTTTTGGCAGAAGCAACTCTCACGCAGTTAAGCTTTAAAATGGAAACACCCACTTAAATGATGCTACTAGCAGTGTTATAATATTTTTCATATATTTCGAAACAGATCCATTTATCCTATTACTGCTGATCCAGCTATTTTTTTTCTTCAATGTACGTCAGCAATCATAAATCTTTTTCTACTAATGTGGTACATAGGCAATAATAGAACAATTCCAACTGCATTATTGCTAATGAATACAAATCTTATTACAACTTTTTGAAATCATGTATTATCTTATTCAAAGCAGACACAGGTATCTCAACAGCAGACACAGCTATCCCTGTTAACCTTGCACCTCAGCTGTTCTCTGGTTTACATCCTCTTCCCCATCTGCTTTTTGTTGCTGTGAAATAAAGCAGATGAGTCTTACAAAGTTTAAATCTTCTTAGCCAAAACACAGAAGCCAATCAAGTCTAGCCCTTTCTCTCTCTTTCCCTCTCCACCCCAATCCCCCGATGGTAACAGCTGCAGATGAAGCCCATAGAGATAAAACACCAGATGTGGGGCCAAACGACTCCTGGTTACCCGACTGCAATCCAGTGCATCTTCTTCTTCAACAGGAAGAACGTGCCCCCTTCCCCTTGGCACACTTTGCTTGGACAATTTATTGTAATATTTGTCTGTGAAAGGGGGATGGAAAGACTGTAGACCTCTTTGGAGACTTCCTGTCCGAGCTTTGAAGATATTGGGTTTGACCTTCTATTACTGCTGTGTCTTCTTACACCTGTCGCATCTCATTCAATAAGGTCAGTGTGTTCAACAAGGGGGCAAAGCACCGTGCTGCTAAACAATAATGCTGCTCTCAAAACAAACAAACAAACAAATTTGGCAAAATTTAGTTCAGGCAGGAGAGAGATTACAACAGTTTTTCTCCAAATATCACAGTAAAAATCTTGTATCCAAAATTACAGTCCAGAATCATCCCACTATTGAGTTTTATGTCTTTCTTTCCACATCCAGTTTCTAAATCATTTTCTGAAGTTGATAAATGGTTTCAGACATGATTAAAATATGTAGGATAAAAAAAAAAAAATTGCATACCAGGCGATTCTAAAAGACTAAATCTAAACATTTCAGCTCTAAATTGCCTGTGCAAAATCGAAACCCATGTAATACTTCAGAGACAAATTAAGGAACCAAAATGCTGCACATTTTACCACACGTGTCAGCTAAAACTGCTCCCTGATTTGCCCAGTGTTGTGTAAATTACCATGTAACATCCTTTTGACCACCAATATATTGTAATTTCATCAAGCAGGCATACAAATCGAAGAGCCTCCAGACTTTCTCAGCATTAATGAAAAAGCATTTGTTTCCAGGCACACAGAGTATTAACTTATTAGTATTAACAGTGAAGTGACAGTTGATTCTAGGAAAAGCTTACATCCCTAAAACCCCTCGACTTTCTTTAGGAGCTTTAAAGCAAGTCCCTGTGCTCTGTGGCAACATTGATAAGGAAAGGCTTTGCCTCTGGAGCTAAGCCGTCCATGGGCAGCAAACAGCAGTGACTGACAGACCCAAAATGTTGAGGAGCCCAGACAGGCTTTTCTTTTTCTCTTCAACTTGTCTTGGGGTTGAGTTTGAACTCCCCTCCCCACCCTCACATCATATTTTGGGGGAGTGAAGAGGGATAAGGGGGGGTGCCTTGTGTAACTCATGTACTCAGGCAACGCTGACTGACCAAAGTGCCAGCCACACCAACCAAGATTTCAGATAGAGGGGACAAACACAGTGGTTCACAATCAGAGAAAGAGTGTAACTGTAGGGCAACCACTGTCATCACAGAGGAGCTAACAAATACTCATGCTGAAAGCAGGAGACTGAGGGGAGACATCATTGCAGTTTACAGCTTCCTCTTGAGGGCAAGAAGAGGGTCTGGTACTGATCTCTCCTCTGTGGTAACCAGTGACAAGACCCAAGGGAATGGCCTGGAGTTGTGTTAGGGGAGGTGTAGATTGGATATTAGAGAAAGGTTCTTCACCCACATGGTGACTGAGCACTGGAACAGGCTTCCCAGGGCAGTGGTCACAGCACCAAGGCTGACAGTTTCAGAAACATTTGGGCAGTGTTCTCAGGCACATCATGTGACTCTTGGGGCTGTCCTGCGCAGGGCTAAGATCTGGACTCAATGATCCTTGTGGGTCCCTTTCAACTCAGCACATTCTGTGATTCCTGCTACGGGTTCAGGGAACTCAGATTTCGGATGTTTTCTCAGCATCAGGAAAGCACCCCAAAAACCATCAACTAAACCAAAAGCAAAGCCTAGGCACCCACCTCCTACAAACAACCTACAGAAGAAGACACACAGACTGAAGCACTTATGTGGAGCCCAACAATCAGGTATCATAGTTAATTTGGTGCAGAGCATCCCACACACTGGGAGCAAGCAGATACAATCCCTGCCTTTCTTTCTCTTCCCATCCTCTGGATGAGTGTGTCCTGGGCGGAAACAAGCACTGCACGCATAGATCCGATCCCATCTGGGGCACAGCCTGATAAGCTATGTCCAGCAATCCCAGCTGGGGAGCTTGCCCAGGCAGCAAGTGTAACACTTGTGCCCTTCCTCCTCTGCTGCTCTCCCGTGATCCTCAGCAGCTTTATTCTCCCTGCAACTGAAAGACCTTTCACTGCCTGCCCCAGCTGGCCTCTTTATTTTGAATCCCCAGCAAAACACCTCCCCCTCAACCCCCCAAAAAGACTGTCATGGTTAATCCTTCACTTGCAGAACATAATTATCTCTTCAATGAAACAGCAAAACTTCTCCCAGACTGAATCATGATGGGATTGTTTCATTCCCTGTTTGCTCAAAGCTGATTTTCACAGGTCCTGAGCGCATGATCTAATTGAAAATTTTAATGAAAATACCACATTTCATTGGAGCTGAACCATTTCATAGACACACACTTCTTTTTTAGGGGTAGAGCTAAAGTATTTGAGTCGACAGGTGAGTCACTAAGATGATGCGCGGGCTGGACTCAATTCTAAACATTGTCTAATTTTGCAACTTTTGCTGAAAAAATACTTTCTCTGCCTGACACACATCAGGGACTTGAATTTTCATGCCCAGCACAGTAACGTAACTGTCTAACTGCGGGGCTTAGACACCTTCTGCACACAAAGAGACTTTTGCAGCTCACGAGGAGGTGAAAGTCAATTGTGAAAGCTGGAGAGGCACTGTAAGGAATCCTCCTCTCACGCTGGAGCACCACAGATTCCAGGTGTATTGCGTTACAGCTGGAAGGGTTCCATTACCGTCTCGAGTGACCTCCCGCGCAACACAGGTCACGGCGTCCCTCCCTGCCAAGCCTCTCTGTCTGGCCCAACCACTTGTGACGGTAACAGAGCGTTAAGATGCAATTTAAGTGCTTGCAGTGATGGACAGTTTCACTACATCCACTGGCAAGTTGTTCCAAGGACTAATTACCCACTCTTAAAAATAGATCTTGCGTTTCCCGTTTGATCTTTGCTGACTTCAACTCACAGCCGCTGGATCCCGTGGCTTTGCCTGCTCGCTTAAAGAGTCCTTTGCTCCAGACATCTTATCCCTCAGTGGGTACTTACAGACCATGATTAAATAGCTACTTAACCTTCTCTTCAGTAAGGTGAGTCCTATGAGAGCAGATGGTGCTGAGCACCTCTAAAAATTAGCGCTCCAGCTATTTCTGTTGGTAAATTGCCAGCTGATTGTTTCTTTAAGGCCAGTTATGGAGAGCTGCTGGCACCACTGACAGAAATAGCAGGTGCTCAGCATAGTCCAGCATTTGTTTTTCACACCACAGCTCCTAAAGGCAAAGGATGCCGTCCCCTAATCCCAGCCCAACCTCTGCCACAGAAGACACATGTTAGAGAGGACTTGGTGCCTCAGGACTGAGATAACTTCACCTCCATGGTTTCTTCAGTGTTGGTGCAGAATAAGTACCAAAACCAACCCGTCTGCCCATTTTTGGCACTCTGAGGAAAAAGGTAAGATCTTGTATCACTAAACGGAGGAACTGAAGCTGCTCTGCCTTGAGGGAGAAACCAGGTCCTGCTGTAGCACAGGAAGGAGCACTTGGGTGACTGGCTGAAGCCACAGCAATATGACCAGCCCTTCCCTCTGCTCACCAGAAACATCCCCACAGCAGCAGCTGCACTGGGAAGGAGTCACTGTTAGGAATTGCTCTGCAGCTCTCAAGCTTTTCAAATCTTTTGCATCTCTTCTACCCAAGCTGCTGTTCTTTAGAGAGCAGCCAAGAGAAGTGTCCCTCGCCTGAAGTGGCCCTATATCACAAGGGTTTTCCTGTTGCTCCTTGCCTCCCCAAAAATTAGTCGTACCACAGCAAGCACATCCTTTTTTGGGACACTAAAGAGTGAGACAATTACCTGCATCCTCTGCCCAGAAATTTTGATAGCAAGATTCAACTGTTGTAATTCCTCCATAAATAGGCTGGTGCTTTTGGTGTCAAATATATGAAAATATCTCCAAATTCCTTTGCTACTGGTGCTGGTCCAAACACATCTTGCAGCTGCAAGACCTCAAAACCTCCAAAGGAGGAATACATAGATGGCTCTGGGAAAAACCCTTTTCATTCACATACTAAAAATTATTTATACTGGCCTTCTTACAAGGTAATAAAGCAAGTGGCATGAATTCATGGGCACACGGGGATAGGACATGGGAAGATTTCTGGGGTATCAGAACCTACAGCTCTGGCCCAGACGGAACATGTGACTTGCAAGTCATGGCAAACTTCGGACTTGAAACATTTTAATCAATGAGTAAAACCAACCTCATAATACTGAGCCCCTAGTCATTCCTCTCTCTGCTATTTTTAGATCCTTATGGGAAATAAGCCCAGTGCTTGCAGTTTTCTGACAAGTGCCTTAATAAATACTGGGGAAGAAAGGACCCCAACATCACATACTTGAAACGGAGAACTGACCCCCTGACCCTCCCATTTAAACCACAGGTAACCAAAGGAATAGAAAGCACATGAAATGTCAGAATAGTGCCTGTATTATTCTCATAACTGATAATTAATTCTAAGGCACTGAATTCGGTTCTAATCTGAATGAAACAATCTTCCTACATCCAGTGAAAGGAGAAAGAGTGTTGCAGCTTTTTAAACCCACCCCTCTCCAAGAGAATATGCACACGAGTGTGCATAGATGAAAGGGACAAACAGGACCAGAGGACAGAAAATGTAAATACAGAGGAGGCAGGCTACAGGCCTCTGAAATACTCTCCAGATATCCTGCCAGTAAACATTTGAATACGAAGCTACTGAAATACAATTACCTCCTTGTCAATCCTGACATTAAGATTTTCCCAACTCTTCAATGACAACCACTTCTTTCAACACCCCTTAATAACAATTCATTTACTTATCCTTTCATGGATGTGTAGGATTGTCAATAACTTCACATCCTTAAAGCAGAAGTGGAAGGCTGTGGATCAGAGACGGCTGCTGAATCTGAACCAGGTTTCTGAACAGCCAGGGTTTCTCAGAGGGGACTTTCCACTTCTATCAAATGCCAAACACACTTTTTACAAAGTTACTCCGTTCGTTTTCTCTTTGGTTAATAGAAAATTGAAAAACTAGTATTCAAAAGGCAAATATTACAGATAAACAAGCCCATAAGAGCCCCCTCCTGCATTTCCTTTCAAGCAGCTTAGGAAGTCCTTCTCACATATACATATGCAATAAAGAACACGATACAATCCAGTTATTGTTCAAGCCTTTAGCACTGACAGGTTGCTTGTCTTGGGCAAGTCACTTAGCACACACCTGCTGGCCTTTTCTAATCCATGAAACACTAGAACAGCATTCACCTCCTTCAAAATACCAGCAAGAGTAAGGAAAGAAAATCCAATGTAGTGCTTTACAGAGCATCACCTCCTGCTGATGAGGTCACAGCAGCAATAGGATATAACACTTCTTAATGTTTTCTACAGTCCTTCTGAGCCACAAAAAATGTGATTAAGGCAAACTATTTTGAGTAAGAAAATTAACATCACATTCTTTGTTATAGCACAGTCCTGGTGACTGCCTTCCCCCATTTCCAGTTGTTTTTTGTTAAAATCAAGTTCTAGTCCTTCTGACATGGTATCTGCAAAATACAAACTCAATGAATGGACTGTATGGGGCAACAGAGCTGACTTTTCCCTAGTTTTTCTCCAAAGTCATCCTTAAAGACTACAGAGTCTCCTAGGTCCATGTTACAGAAAAGGGTACGTGATCACAGGAGATGGTTATTCACAGAGGAGCTGCCCCAGTTGGATGTGAAGACAACAGAAGGAGTGTAGCAAATAACCCAATGAAACAAAAGTGAAGGAAGATATTGAGGCAACTGTGTATTCAACCTTTTTTTGTGATCACTACAAACTCAGAATGGAAGTCTGCATGCAGCCAAATAAAGATGGACTTTACATGAAAGTACAAATTTCATCTAAAAAATAAAAATATTGTGATATGAACAATATTTGCAAGTGTGGACCTCAGTGCTTGAATTAGTCATATATGACCCCAGACTCCTTACAACAGGATGAGGACCTCGGTTGCATCGTGATCTCATTATAATTATCCTGCTCTCAATTCTATCAAGTCTCAGGTGGCATATTTAGGCCCTTAACAAACAACTGACAGTGTAGCTAGAGAACTACTAAAACACCTAGACAGCTCTCAGCTCCTCTCAATGGATCCTATCTCTGCCAGGGGTTTATCAGGAAAGAAAAATCATCTTGGTTCTTACTGCTTAACAGGTGCCTGCAGGGTCATATGGAAGAATCCCCATGTTAACTGGTTAAGAATTTTCCCCAGGATTGTAGGGACAAATGTCTGGGAG
>VXAY01005796.1:103680-121533 GCA_013399855.1 Oxyruncus cristatus | reverse complement strand
CTCCTCGTGGAAGAAACCTCCATAGAGCCCTGAATCTCGTAGTGACGACATGATAAAAAACCCTCAGCAGCTGTAAGCAAGCAGCAAGGTGGGAGTAAACTTCTCTGCATTCCAGTGAAGAGAGAGAGGTTCGAGCTACAGAGATATGGAACTGTTACCTTAAAGACTTTTTTTTTCCTCCCTTCTCATTCTTCCTCTGGACTGTTTTTGAAGAAGAAGAGAGAGAGGAGGGGCATTTGTACATATATAAGTGTGCTATTATAAGAAAACTAGTTAGAGTTGTATGTATATATGTATATATGTAAGTATTCCCCTTAGTGTCTGTAGTGTAGCAATAAATCTTAGTATTACCCCCATTTTAAGGTGATCTGTTTTGTCTGTGCAAACTCTTCCTAATTAGTAGCAAAATTTATGGATTGATAACACTGTGCAGAAAGCACAGGGGCTAAACCTATGACACCCCCTTCAGAAAATGATTTCTGCCCTTGATGCCCATCTCCAGTGCATAGCAGCTGCAGTGTCTTATCTCTGATTCATTGCTTGTCTGCCAGGGCAATGGGCCTGATTATCAGGAACTCTAAGCAACCATCAGTGTCTAGCATTTTTAAAACCACGGCTAACACTGTGCTGTTGGGGAAAAAGGCTTTCAGTAAATCTCACAGTTTCTCTGCATCTTTCATTTATTACACATAAAATACTAATACCAATTAATAAAGCCCTTATAAGAGCAGTTGAGCAATGCTGTGCAGCAGCATTAGACCACAATGTTAGTCTTGCATTGAACTCCCACAGGAAGAACTCTCTTTTCTGTGTAGGTGTCAGAGAGAGAAACCTAAGCAGTTATATATTACCCCAAAGAAGTAAGAAGTGTTAGGTGTTTTGTGTTAAGTATCTGCAGCCAGCTCTCTCACTTTGGACTTCCTTGTTGAAGCCAACAGCAAAACTCCCATTGACTTCAGCAAGAACAAGGTCATGGTCCTTCCGTGCTGCTGACTGGGTGATAGCACAGTCATAGGGCCTGAATGTAAAGAAGAAAGAAATCAATACACAGCCTACAGCTGTCTGGTTACATCTGCCCACCTACCTACAGACTCACACTGGGGACTTTCACTGGTTTTTACTTTCTGGACAAAAGGTTCCTATGACAGTATACGACACATTAGGCTTTATCTGGGCTCTC
The DNA here is from genome assembly GCA_013399855.1 of Oxyruncus cristatus. Classification (NCBI taxonomy): domain Eukaryota; kingdom Metazoa; phylum Chordata; class Aves; order Passeriformes; family Cotingidae; genus Oxyruncus; species Oxyruncus cristatus. Next base: position 120,353 of record VXAY01005796.1, on the reverse strand, counting down.
AGAGGGGCTGTGGCCAGAAGACCACTGAGCTAAACACAACTTGTCAGTGTCTGGGTGCCCTGCTGAGGAGGCTGTTCCTTGTATATTATATGCAACCCACTGCGAACACACAGACAAATATAAAGCTCTCTTTTATGAAGCAGCTAACGTCAACAGCCGTGCCTGCACCACATTATCTGATCCATCAGGGGAATCCAGCCCAAACACTCCCCACGTTGCACAGAAGAGGCATAAAAAGTCAGACCAGATGACTACAAAAATTTTGGTATCTGCTTCCATTCATGCAAACTAAGCACAAAGCTTGGCCTCAATATGTCCAAATACAAAACTACCTTGTGTTTTGAAAGGAAAAAAAAAAAAAAAGGAAATAAAATGGAAATAAAGGCCATCTGTATGAGCATTCATAGAAAAAAATGCAGGTCCTCTCAAAAAAATATACATTCACACATACAGAAATACAAATATATGTAAGGGGATCCTCATCTTCTACTTTACAGAGAACTGATTTTAATTTACAGGAATTTCTGTTGCTCTCACACACTTTTAAAAATGCCTCATTACATTTTGTGTTTCCTTTGCTTGGCATCAGGATAAACCCAACAGTGTAAGAACGGTCCTAACTGCAATATAGAGGTACAAACAAATCTTCTACATTGCCAGCATCAACTATCCTTTGCCTAAAAAAACCCAACTGTTTAACAAATGAGCACTTAAACGTGCTTTTACTAAACTTTAGTATAAACTGTGCAGTGTGCATTCGGTCAACTTTGCACTAGGATTTTAATTAAAGCCACCAGCCACATAAACTGCATTGTTCCTGCTCCTTTCCTCCCCACCCTGTATTTGTCAGCTTTCTCTCTCTCCAGCTCTAAAGTGAAGAGGCAGATTCGTCTGAAACCCTGGCCAAAGCCAAAAAATCAAAGCCAGTTCCATTTCCTGGGATGGCTGTGAACAGTTTATAGCAAGGAAATCCACCCACGCGCATTATGGATGACCTTGGAAGCGTCGGCGCGTTGGCTTCGCTTCTGGCAGCTGAGAGCTGGATCATCAGAAATCCTCCTGAACATGGAATTTTGATTCCATACAGGCAGTGCTGGCAGGGAGACAGTGATCCAACACACTGGGCAAAGGCAGGTTCAGGGAAGGAACACAAAGAAAAGCTCGTGCTTACAGTCAAAAGCAGCCAATCCTCTCTCATTCAGCCCTGCAAACTGGCAGAGGCAACACAACATCTCCCTGCTGCATTTTCCCTTTCCAAGAAAATTTTCCCCCAGCAATCCTGCAGGTATAAACACAGCTATATAATCCACAAAAGCTGGCAGAGGGCAGTTTCACAGAAATATACTGGCTTAGCTAGAGAACCCTTACCAAGAAAAAGTGTCTTTTTTTTCTTACCATAACAATGACATTCTTATAGCCCTCAAATATGACAATACTACGCAGATGTTTACAAAACATTATCCACTAGATAATCAAGAAGCATAACTTAGGTTGGAATACACTGACTGCAAAAGGCAAAAACCAGAATTTTAAATAAGCAGCTACAGAGGCGACTTGGGGGAAAATCTATCATGTTGGGATGCACTATGCATACAATCCTTTAACTAATTTAAACTAATACGTCTGATTCTTTTGCAAAGCTGTTTATGAAATGTTAAACATCCAAGGACCCAACTGTTTGCATTTTTGTAAAAATATTTTAATACATTGCCCAAAACTTTAAAAATTCTCTATTAGCAATCCCCATCAAAAGACTTAAACTTTCAATCAAAAACTGTCTGCAAAGGAGCGATGAGGTAAATTAGGCAATGGTAATTTACTGATCAATCCTTGTCATTTCAGGATGACAGTACTATTTGGAAAAAAAGTGAAAGGAAAATGGATTAAAGTGCTCAAATAAAGACGCTTTGTTCTTCTGAATAAAACATTTGTAACTCTGGTCTGAGAGGTTACTTTCATTTGCAGCCAGTTTGATTTGCCACTCATCTTCCTTTGGGAATCATTCTGTTTCAAGTGCATTAAGAGATGATTTATTTGCATAAGCCAACAGAGGGTTATTCTTCCCTCAAAAACCAGAGAATGACATTGCTGTACAAATGAAAGAAAATGTTAACAACTCCTGAAAGTTCTCATCGGTGATTAAAGGCATCATGCCACATAGCACAAAGTGATTAGCACTGACGTGGCATATATTACATTTTAAGCACAGCTGAGCTTTTGCACTGTTCCCCCAGCTACTAACAAACTTCTTTTTGAAGACACATTAGAAATACCTGATCTTCAGAAGCATGCTTTAGACTAAGAGCAGAAATTACTATCTGTCACTGAAATATTTATATATATATGATTAGGAAATAAGTAGCATCCCTATACATTTATTTTGACATTTGTCTTGAGAGAGAAGAAAGTGAAGGTGAAACTGGTCTTTGGTATTACCACGTTGTTGCCTATTTCTGGGGGCAGGGCTGTGTCACGGTGCAGAGGTAGCTGTCACCCATCTACCATTTCCAGGCCTCCTGTCTGTGGATGTCACTATTGTACTTGGTAATTACAAATATTAAGGGTGACACTGTCTCCTGTGGCTGATGATACTCCCACAGGAGTCTCCAGAGCAATTTGGTTTACTGGAGCAGACCTGGGCACTCTGAACCAGCATGTGCTGCAGTAACGGAAGCATCAGGTATTCCCTCCACACCAAACAGGCTTTGAAAGCCAATTTAACAAAAACCTTGTCCCAGAGCCTTTCATCCCTCTTCCTCTGGCCTCCCTGTAACATTGCTTCTTACAAACCTTTCCATGAGCTTCAATTCCATGTATTTCATCCTTTTGGCTTATAATCACATTGGTAACCGCACTGCTGAAGCCCAGTTTGAACATCAGCTTTACCATTATACCACCCATTCCCTTATTCCTACTCCATACTCCTCAAAAAAACCCAAACAAACCCTCCCCAGCCTCAGAGGAAGGTAGCTTTTCAACAAAGAGCTTCAAAGCCAAAGGTCTTGGCAGAGCACAGCACTACAGAGCCCTCACAATCGGAACAAAATCCAAAACCCGTCCAGTTGAGGTGTTTATGCTGAACAACAAATAATAAATGTAATAATTTTCTGATGGCTTACAAGAAAGTTGCAGTTTTATTTATTTGTTGGAAGCTGAGACCAGCTCCTTGAATTTCAGTGGAAAGTCCATGAACACAACACTGCAGGACAGTGCTGTTGAGAGTAATCTCCCAGAGATAACTAAACCTCTCTCATTTCCAAAGGTGCTGGCAATTCTTTTTCATTTTTCCACATCATCCAGGCTATCGTTCCCCTCCTAGTAAGCCCAAGGAATTGGGCTGCTCCTTTCAAGGAAGGATTTTTTCAGTCAATAAATCCCCAAACAATACTTCCCTGCTTTTATGTTCCTGATTGGACAGGTGTCATTGCTGTTCTTTGAGCTTCACAGGAAAAAAGTGTGTCAGTCACTCACTAATTTCTCTAGGGATGTTTTCCACACTGCAAAAAAAAAAAAAAAAAAAAAAAAAAAACCCTTAAGATTTTATATTGTTTCCTCTATCTCACCAGGTCACATTACAATCAAAAAAACTGGGAAACAGCAGGATACAAGTATGAGCTTAGTCTAAAAAATTTTAAAGCTCATTTTCTTTGCTACTAAGAAGAAAAAAGAATAAGGAGAAGGAAAAAAAAAAAAAAAGGAGGCAGGGGGATGAGAATATTAAAAGTCATGGCTGCCACCTCCTAGCTCACCCAGGGCATAAGCCAAAACAATTATGGAGAGACATATGTTGATGGCAATAAAACATTTGCTTTCATTCTGTGCCTATTTTAAATATTAAGTGTTAGCAGTATGTTACTTAGAAAATTAAAAGTTTTTGTTTCAGAATGCGTGAATAAAGCACCGCATGGGGAAGAAAGCTGAACCCAAACATTTCTTTGTTTGCATATTGAATACCAATAATATCATGCAATCAAAAACTTATGAGTCTAATACTGTAACTGTTGAGTAAAATTTGGCATTGAGGATGACCATTTATATGCTAAAGTCTGATTCTACACTAAAATATGTAGATGCATAACAGCTTATCTTTTAAATATCATATACTACACACGTACATGCTGGATCTAATTTAATGAGATTTGTGGTTATGAACACATGGACACCAAAAATCCTGCATGAATGACAAGTTACAGTCCAATGCAGTTCCAGCTGGCTAAAATATCAACATTTCTTCCCCAAACTAGTTAACTCAGTACAGAAAATTTCATTATACCTACAGCAAATGCTACTTTGATATTTTACTCTTTTTTAAAGCAATGCAGCTCTCCCTCTGAAATAGGGAACAAAACGATAATACCAAGGACCAGCTTCAGCTTCACTTTCAAGATAAATGACAAAATAAATGTGTAGGGATTCGACCTATTTCCTAATCACATATAAAAAGAGGATTTAAATGAGGGATAGTAATTTCTGCTCTTAGCCTGAAATGTTCTCCTGAAGATCAAATATTTCTATCGTGTCTTCAAAAAAGACTGATGGTGAGTCTGGAGATCAGGTATGTGACTGGATTTGACTTCAGTTTCATTCTTTAGCACAGTAAATATTTATGTAAAACAGAGAAGTGGAAAACTACTGCAACAGGAACTCAGGTAAGAGAAGGATGTGCTACTGTAGCAGTAGCAGCAAATTCAGGGAGTAAGGAAAGCAGCACCAGTTCCTTGTGTTTGTAACAGGCATAACATACACTTAATTGTCTTAGTGTAATGAATAATAATTAATTTGCACATTGGGGTCCATGTTGAGGCAAAACTCAAAGCATTACAAAAGGTAAGTTGCCCAGAAAAATTGATGTCATGGTGATTTTCTATTAAGAGCATCTTTTTAGAAAAGCAATAACTTACCAGTCTGCAGCGAACATTTCTTACTTTGTTGGTGTCCCCAGAGCTGTAAATTGTAGCACGTTGAACATTAATTTTATCACAGCAACACAGGCCAAGTCTCAATGACTGATCTTTGGTATTAACTTCTGGCTGTTTCAATATATATTTAAAAACAAAACCCACTGCTTTACTTTAGAGGTATTATGGCCCTACTGCAAGTACTGGCACAACCACCAATAGCTCAAAGATTTGGAACCTACGAAACAAGTCAATTTGTGTTTCACACTGACAACAGAGACCCTTGTGAAATATTGCCTAACCCAAATTCAAGAAACAAAAGTTAAATATTTATAAACAGGACACACTGGAAGCCCAGGAAATCCTCCTAGAAGACACACTCCAATGTGATTGACTATTCATGTACAGAGTGTGACATACAATGGAAATGAATAAAAAGGAAACAACATACTCCATTACTCCCAACATCTGCAAAGCCCATTTTAAACTTCCTAAATTACAGATGTAGCAGCATGGAGCTCTTAAGCCTCGAGTGCATATTGATGAGATGGCATTTCTGTTCCTGTGATCCTGAAGTGAACAATTAGAGAACATACATTTCTGTACCGCAGTTGAACAAATCCAAGAGGTTACTGTTCCTATTTGCAAGGCCCTCTGATGTGTACAAATCAGCAGCTTGCCAGCATTTCACCAGGATATGTTTAATATCCCTACTAAAAGTATGTATTTTTTAATAAAATTAAGCAAACTGTGGCCGAGATGTTACAAAAAAACACAAATTCTTCTTTATAATACCCACCATCTCCCACTAATGTGGGGTAGGAGAAATCCACATAAATATATAATAGAAAAAATGAAACAAATCCCACTAACTTCAAGGGTGACTTATTCCCATCTGGAAAAAATTACCAGGTTTTACCATATCATATTAACCCCCAGGCTTCTCTCTCTCCAGAGCCTGTTCTGCACTATCCTGTCCACCACCCTCCAAGTCCAAATCTCACCTTTCTGCCCTAACTACAGAGGTGAGACTGCAGTTGGGGCAGAAATGCAAAACTCTTTAAATTTATCACACTCACACAGGTGAAAAAGTGAACCCTGCACAGCTAAAAACCAAGGCAGACCTTTATCAAAAAAATCACCAATCAAGCAAGAGCATGCAAACATCCTGACCCCTGAATGCATCACCTGATTGTGGTCACTAAAGTCTGAGGACTCCAGAAAAACGCTGTTATCACAAGAACACTATTTCAGAGAAGTTACTTCTTTATCACTCTTTTTCTTTTTTTTTTTTTTTTTAACTTTTGATCCTCACAGTGTTCAAACAGGAAGCTTTCTACATTCCCTCCTCTTCTGGAATTCCCCTGATGGGAAGTCTAAAAAAATAAAGAGCTACTGAAAGAGAGGGTGTCATGAAAGCAAATCAATAGGAAAATGAAAGAAAGGGCTGCCAACTTATGTGTTCCTTCACAATAGTCCAGGCAGGCAAGCAGTGCACGCGATATCCTACCAGGAATCAGACCAACAAGAAGAGATGAAGATGGCACTGTTTTTTCAATAAGTACTTACCTTAATAAGACTTTTTGCTTCCAATGAATCAAAATCAGTCCAAAGATAATTCTCTTTTTCTGTAGGCATCACTCTAAACCTAAATGTCTAAATTTAATAAGAAAATTCAAGATTTTTTTGATATTAAACAAGTAGGACTGAAACCTAAAGTTATTTATTAAAAACCACTAAAATTCTTCATTATAAAGAATACTGGGAGGTGAGAAGTAGATTATCTTTAAGGTCCCTTCCAACCCAAGTCACTCTACGATTCTATGATAATTTAGTACTACAGAACTCCGTGCCCAGAGAATGTTACAGGACTCTGCAATTCAAGTCCAGGGAAATTAAAACATCCAACACCCCTTAAAAACAGTGAAAATGAGTTTCTCTTTTAATGCAGTGTCTTTGTCCTGTGCAATACACTGCTATGATGTCACTGTAAGCATCAGGCTTCTAGAGCCTGACAGGAACACTGGTTTCAATTTCATTGTGGATTATTATTTGGAAAACATTTAGGAAAATATAATGAGCCCAACAGGAGGCTCAAAATCCAACAGATCCTGTTGTCTGCCTCTGTGAGAAACCACAAAATCTTTAGTTCGAAGCTACTTGCATTACACTTTCCACCCTTTTTTTTTTTGTTTGTTTTGGAATGGTTTCTCATTTTCCATACCCCGTTTCTATCAATAGATTTTTCCATTCAGTAAACAAGGAAGCTGCTGCTTACTTAGAAAGTGACTTTCAAGACTAACAAGAAAATCTACAGCTACTAGACACGAAGAAAGCAACACACTCCAAGCACAAGAGTACACACGGGAATGTGTGGTTTTTTTCCCTAAGAGACATCTCAATACCATAAATACCAGTCACAGTTGTGACAAGGCTTAACAGGAGCCAACATGTAGATTGACAAACCAGTCTCAAAAATCTGTATTATTCTTTCTCCATATCGTTCATCTCCATGGGGAAAGGGGGGACTACAGGTGAGAGAGCCCTCTGGGAAGAGGCAGCATCATCAAGTTCGTGTTTTACACCTCAAGCAGTTTAGAAGAGTTTCAAGGCCAGGTTGGGTGGGAGTTGGAGCAACCTGGTCCAGTGGAACGTGTCCCTGCCAAGGCAGGGGGATTGGAACCAGATGACCTTTAAGGTCCCTTCCAAACCTAACCCTTCCATGATTTTATGGATTAGAGGGTAGGTGACCATCTTGCAAGCAGCTGAAGGTCAGGAGCCGAGAACAACATGAAAAGGAGGCATCTGTGAAGTATTCCAAGTGAAAAACCTGATCATTTAAACTTTTTGTTCTCTCAACTACTTCATCAAAGTTTTTTTGAGCATTTTCTGGGTCACTTGACACCAAGTACATTGTCCTAACAGACGTGTGAAGGCAGCATGATCTTTCTGCTTCACAAACTCACCATGTTTAACGTGTTCCCAAATAACAGCGTGCTCTGACACACGTGAGAACAGGCTTGGTCATATTTCCAAGATCTGTACTAAGCCAATGAACAGCAAGTTCACTTGTAACAATAGGGAAATGAAAAGGCAAGAGGAATGATTCAATATACAGAACTAATAGTCAGTGCTCAGAAAGTGTTGTTAGCCCTGTAACATTACTGTCATAGGAAATGACAAAATCAAAAGATACAAGTGGACTTGCTAATTTAAAAGGAATTAAAATTCCTGGCTGGAGCACAGGAGAGAAGCAATGTTTTATTTGTCTCTTTTTATTTGCTTTACAAATTTGATTACGTGACTGGAAGCCTGTAATTGAAATAGTTTCCATGGGCAAATTAAACTATAACATTTTGTTCTATAAATCAAGCATCACACATTAATGTGGAAATTACTTTTATATTTTAAAACAATCTACACTGCAAAACAAATATCACCTTGCAAGAAATTCTGGGGCCACACAGCCAAGTGTTGCTGACAAAGTAACGTCTGTTAGTCTTCAGCAATTAATTACCTCTGTATGTATTGCTTCAAAAATTCCAAACCTAAAACTTTTAACACAGAATATCCACTGGAAATATCTGCCAGGAACAGCAAATAATTAGTTTAAAAGTCATAGTGGAGGCTGGGAGTCGGAATAGCTTAAAACACAAACATGGATGATAATGTCCTGCACTGTGACGGCATAAGGTACCAGAGTGGTGTCGTTGGGTTTTCTTCTTTTAAGGAAAGGAATGTGTTATTATGGATTCACAGAGAAAAACACTTAAGACCAGACACCAAAGTACAGTTTCGGAGATGTAACTTCAGGATTTCCTCGTGTAACAAGACAGGCTGTATCCCTTCCAAAACCAGAGCCAGCTTTGGCACACTGCAGGCAACCTTTCAGAAAAGCAAACAGAAAACCCACAGCAGTTCCAGTTTGTTACAGACTCATTCCTACTCCTATGTAAACACTGACTTACTGGAACTAAAACCAAATGAAGAGGCATCCGAAACGTCATTTTGGAAGTGCCACCAACCTGGTTTCTGGGGAGCTCCAGGGGCTCCCCAGGCTGGTGAGAAAACCCACCACAGGTCTGATCAGCCAGGGAGGGACTCCCCACAGCCTCAGCCATCACCATGGATGCTCCTACACCAGTGCTGCTGCTGGGCTGGGATCTTTCCCTCTCCTGCTGCGCTGTGGCGCAAACACAGCGCTGCTCGCTCGTTTACAACACATCTCTCATGGAACCAAACCCAAAACGCAAGCAATGGCAACTTTATTAGCATTTAGTGATCCCAGGGGTGATAAATACATTTGTTTACTCCTGCACGAGCAGAACTGGTGGTAAAAAGGAAACTGATCAGACTGTTGAGTGGCTGAAACTCACATTAAAAATCAAATGATAACATAATCCCAGGAAATTGCCAGGATATAGAGATTGAAAGCACCCCAGTACCCAGGGCCAGGCTGGCACCTGGCCAGCAGCCCGAGGGTCAAAGCTATTATTCTGCATGTATATCTACATAAATTTACATCTATTTTGCATAACAAATAAGCATAGTATTAAATGCAATTTATAGAGGGGACTGTCCTGGACTGGTTTATCCACTCTTGCAAGAGCACAAGAGTAGTGATTCCCTTTAGTTTTAACTTCCCATATAGTAACTAAGCTGGTTTTACAAAGGAATCAAGTGAGAAGATTTAGGTCCTCACCACAGGAAAGTTACTCCGTGGCTAACAAGGGGGTGTGCAAGAGGATGAGTACAACCAACAGGGATACACTCCTTATTCATTTTACCCAGAGTGCAGATCCTTTTCTCCTGTGAGTCTCATTAAGAAAAATTCTTAACTACTTTTCTGCTTTACTCATGTGGCTTGTCCAAAAGTCAAGTTGTGGATTCAGATTTTTCCATCTTTTTGTACAGAAAGGGTCAAGAATCTTCTTATCCTTATTCACGATGATGGAAAGAAACGAAAAGAAACAAAATACAGGAAAACTTTTTATCTATCCCCCCATGGACAGAAACATAATCCTTACTATGGTATATATGGTCATATGCAATCACATGTATGTGTTCTGGAGAGCCAGAAAGCATTTCCACAGCCAGAGATGAAAAAAGTAATCACAAACCCACTTTCCTGGAATAAATATGTGGATGTGCCCTCACATTACGACACATAAGCTCAATCAATTCCTCTGCAGCTACAATCTGAGTAATTGCTTTCAACTGGTTTTGGGAGATGTTTTACTTTTTGAAACTATCAGAGTTCAAATATGTCCAACTGCAAACTGTGCAAAAATGTGAGTTCTATTATTGTTTGCAGAATGTTGTACAATTTCAGAAAGCAACTAAACCTGAGCTATGCATAATATTTTCTTTTTAAAAAGTATTACTTTGTGCTACGTTTTGAGACTTTAATCTCGATTCATCTCTCATATAATACTCTTCAGTCGGACACTCAGGATTGGATGTTTCATAAAGCTGTCCAGCTCACTCAGACTTTTCAAACATACAAAAGTAACACAATGCTGATATTATTGCAAAATAGGAATTAATTGTCTGGAATCAGAGAGTGCAGACCTGCACAAACAGCAGAAAACAGCAGGAGAGCTACAGTCAACGTGCTTTGGACTACATACGTGAAAAATCCGGATTTAAACTATTATCCCTTCCTAGTTTAATTGTTTGAGAAGCATCTCCAAATTATAGGATATCAGAAATTTCTAATTATGATTAAAAAGTGAAACCCTGGAGAAGGATCAGACTACCTTTACAGTACGGAAGTCTGATTTCCCAGTTCCAGGTCTGCCCTCTCTGAACCCATTCTGCCTTCTATCCTGCAAAAACAGACAGCAAATGCCAAACAGGCATTACAGCCTTCAGGATATTAAGCCTAGGCTATAATTTTTCCCTTCTTTTTTTTTTTCCCCTGGAAGTCTATCTGATTTTGATTAGAGAGTCTTTGTGAAAAGCTTCTGTTTTCACACTGCAAAACAGCCAAGCAACAAAGCCAAATCTCTTCAGAAATCCTACTGTAACAAACCATGGATAGAGGAAAGAGGTTGGGAAATTTGGTAGAGTAAAAGATTTCACATTTAAACTTCTGGGGAATTAAGCTAAACCAATTCGATTTTTTTTATTTCTTAATTTCTAAAAGACCGTTTCAGCTGTTATCCGTAGTAAAGTAATTGAAACACTTTGCTTCTCTGAACCAATTGCTGCTGGGAAATGAAACCGATGCATCCCTGTACAAAACCACAGTCTTTGCCACACTGCCATGCATTTCCCTCCTCCCTCCACATTTCTTCTCATCTATCCAGCTCTCCGTCTCATCAGTGTCAACTGCCAATTTGTACCGTCACAAACTCAAGCTGTATGACTTCAGCAAAGTTTATAAATTCCTTATGCTTCCTTCTACTCTCTGCAAAGAATTAAAATGACATTTGTCTGGACAACCATCACATTTACCATGTTAGCACACAGTTCTGCTCGAGCAGGCAGTTCATCTTTTCACTTCCACCCTGTATTTTAAACAAGAGGAGATGTCTTAATGTGACGGCAGAGTCTCACAGATGCAGCAACAGCAAAGGCTTTATTTTCCCTTATGTCAAACTATGTAAATAATACATAATCTGGGTACTTAGTTTTCTTCTGAAGCTGCCACTGAATGCAATGCAAGGAGGGGAAAGCGGGAGATGGGAGAAGATAAATCCTTGACGGTTGATGGCTTGTGATTTCTTGTGCTACTTGTACGTATGTGGCAGGAGACACAAAAGGTAAGCTCAGTGGAATTTAATCTTATTATGATCCCTTTCCACTCTAACTTCTCATGCCTGGATGTAAAACAGACACTCATCTGAGCTGTGTCAGTCCTCTATGCTTCCAGAAGCAGCAAATTCGGCACCGGTAGCGAAGGCAGTGCTGCCTGAACTGCCCCGACACAATGGGAACCCTTCATCCTTCCACAGCCTGAGCTGCTGAGCCACTTGAGATCCACCTGAAATACTTCTATCATTATCTGGGGGAGTTATCACAGAATTACAGACCATACTCAAGAATGAAACACAGTGCAGTCTGACTGGCACAAAAGCCCAACAGACTGTTCTGGGAATAGTTTGTTCTCCTAACGTTGACATTACATTGTTTGTTGTTGGCAGCTCAACACCTCCGACAAGTTTCATCTCCCTCAAATTGTCTTGAAAAGCTTAATAACTCTCTTTATTTGGCATATCTTTTAGGAGAAAAAGAAAATAGATACATTATTTGTAAAGCCTGGTGACTTTGATCTGTGCTGATGCAATACCCTTCAAAGGTAAAAGTGGAGCTGTTTCAAGAGAAGGAGTCATCAGATGCATATACACTTTCTAGCAGCTTTTTTGAAAACACATTTCTACTCAATTAGCATGTACAGTGATAGCTGATTTTAAATATTAAAGGACTGAACTTTCTGTTGTCATGCTTTCAGGCTACAATCCTCACCAATTAAAGCAGAATTTACCTAAAATGTTTCCCTAACACATTTTATGTTTGTGGTTTTTTTTCCTACTTAAAGCTGTCAGCTTGACTACGTTAATACAGAAGGCAGAGGCTGAAACATAGGTTAATTGTTCAGCTGCTAAATTCCTACAGAAAAGTGACATTACAGAACGGCATGGATTAATATATACTCCCCACAGGGGACGCATTATTGCTCTTGATTTGGTTGTCTTGAGCCAGGAACGAGTTGTGAGATTCAGTCTCAGGTATTGGCATACCCGTTTCAGGACTTCCAACTATACTTAATCTGATGTCAACTTTGACTTGTTCATTATGCAAACATATTTATACTATTTTAAAATGAGAGATTTAGGGTTAATGGGCTTTCAGGGCTGTTTTTTGTTGTTTGGATTTTTTTTAAGTGCTGTAAAACCTCATGAGAAATAACACATCCTCCTGCAGAGGATACAACCCAGCCACACATGTACTCAGCATTCAAGTTTACACAGATGCTGACCCCTCCAGCTGGGTTATGCTTTGTCTTTCATTTTGATCATCCCAGACTGTTTATATGAAAACTGAAAAGCATTTTTAAAAATAAATCCTGACACATTCATCTGTTCTCCATGGCTGTACAGTTTATGTACAGTACAAACTAAGTTCATTATGAATACATACAAAATCAAGAAGTGCTTATGAAAAACAGAAGCAGATCAGCTGTTAAAAAAAAAAAAACAAACCAACCCTGGGGGCTTTTGTGATGGTCAGAAGACTGGTGAACTGAAACCCTTCAGAACAATTATTTCTTTCTCATCTACAATAAAGTTTTCCCCTTCAAATTAAAACTTCAGTCATAAAAACACCTAAAACTTGTATAACAGTCTAAATCCAAAGCCCAGATATGGTAGGCTTCCCTGAATGTACCGGTTGGATGTGACTTGAAAACAAGACCCAGGTTCTCTAAACAATTCACAAAAAAGTGATTTATAACACATCCTTTTTCCATGCATTGTGTGTTTATGCAATTTTATGTGTCTGTGTGACATTAGCCTTTAGCAACTGGGTACAGATATATCAGTATCTTTATTTTGGGTAAGGTGGGGGTTTTTTGTTGATAACTCTGAGCATCATCCTCCCTCTCTTTATCTCCATATTTTATTACCTGTAATGTCGAGTCAGAAAATTCAGCAGTCTAATGGGAGACCAGCTATGTTGTATGATTGATTTGAGAGAAAATGAATACATCACTTTTCAATTTTTAAGCTGACAACAAAAACACTGAAAATAAAAATGCTCCTCTGACTGTTCCTTGCACTTGGCCACCTTCTTCTCCAAAGCCACCTTAACGGGTCCTGTGTGGTACTCATTATATGATGGACATCTTCCCTGGTCAACTTCAGTCCCTGTTTCCAGAATCATCCTCTGATTGTTCCTGATTGTTCCATCAAGTTTGGAGGAAAACTACTCTACCCTTTAGCATAAATGGCAAGACTCTAAAACTCAAAAGTGCATCTTTGAGGAAGCACATGTGATTCACTCACCAATATAACTGCCTTGCCTGAAACTGGGAGATGCCATGTCAGATATTCCTACATCTCACCCCAGGGAAGTCAATTATATTTTTGAAGGGCATCCTTCCCACAGTCAAACTCTTTACATTGTGTAAAGCCACATGTTTATGGGTGTGTAACAAGCAAGAGGAATTTTCATCCTCTCTACAGCTGCCTCTCAGCTATTTTCAAAATGTCTGTGGAGTTGACATTGTTTTCCTCTACCCAGTGATACACTAAAATGGATGTGCACTGCTTTTACCTTTCAAGGCACATTACGATCAGTTTTCTCTTAAAAATGCTTTGGAAGTTTTGGACTTCCAGTCATTGCATACTCAGGAATGGGGTTTGCAGGGAAACCTTAGGTATTCCATTCCTGCTTCCACAGACATCATGGAACACTTAAGTTTATTTGACTAACCACTAACACTTCTTTTTCCATATGAAACCGTGTCACATGTATACTCAAGAAGTGACAATACTAGCAAGTATTTTTTTTTATTCATATTGGTTTCTTCTGCACTGTTTGCATTAGTATTTTCTTTAACATGAATGTTCATAGCCAGCCAGTTCATCTGAATCAGTTGTGCAGCTTGTATTTTTGTGCCCTGCTACTTTTTCCATCGGCTTTTCCACTGAACTTTCATTTTGAGATCAATAGACTTGGTTTATTGCAATGCAAGACTTTCCAGCTACTGCCACTGTCATTTTAGTCACTTTTAGTGGCTTACAGATTCAGTCTCATTTGATGAAACTCAAACAGATTAACAGGCAACGCATGAATGCAAAGTGTTATTTTCTTTCTAATGATACGTTACAAATGCAAGACTTCAAGGCGGCAGAGTTAGTAGCTGTGCCCTACAGTAGGAAAATGGATTTATCTGATACAATTCCATTATGCTCCACAGTCCCAACACAGTAGCCTTGAGTTTATTTGACTAAATCTAATCAGGACTGATGCTACTACCCAGTAAAAGCAGTAAAATTCATAGACAAGATTTGAGACTGTTCTTCCTCTTCAGCACTTTATATGGGAGCTTTCTGCATCACCAGAATGACGCCACACAATTTTCCATGAAGCCAATATGACTATAGTATAAACTTCCCAAGAAACCCAAACCTAATGATGAAAAGCAATGACTCGGGGGGTGGGGGGGAGCCCGGGGGGAGTTAAGATATTAGAAAAACCATTTGTAACAACGGCCTCACACAGAAATTTTGCCTTCACTTGGACCAGCAAAAGACATTTTACCTTTTTCTCCCCCCCCTTGTGTGGAGCACAGTCAATAACAAAACATGCCAGGTAAATCATTGACAGTTAAAAATCTAATACCATCCCCCTCCCAGCAGTAGAACAGTTGACATACACAAATGCCCACTAAAAATCAATGGCCTGAGAACTAATAGGGATCCATTTAGTTACCAGAATGGGTTTGCATCGATTTCTCCCCTTATCATCTTTTGTACGTTAGCGTATGAGCAAAATTGAAGACAGCACTGCATATCCAAAACTGGTATTTCTTCTGTTCTCTACAAAGCCTGCTGATCACTTTTTTTTTTTTCCTAAAGCAAAAGCAGACTGAATTCCAACCTCTGATCTGGATAGGCCTGGGGGTTTCGTTTGGGTTTTTTAAGACTATATTAATGTGAAAAAGCAATCCACACACACACATCAAAAGCAGCCCTGGCTTCTTTCACATGAGTTTCCATTAAAGCTGATGTTTGCTGGCCTAAAATCCAAAGGCCCTGTCAGTTGTAGGCAGTGTGATTTAATTTGCTGGCTGCAGCACTACAGGTGGACTGGCACACATGACTGACTGATCAGCTGCCCAAGCCAACGCCTGAGTCAGCACAGGGGAGGACTTCACCTTGCTCTTGCAAGGTCAGCAGCCAACAGTCCCCTCTTCCCCCCTCCCACAGCAGCAATAATTGCACAGGTATGTTGAGCAATTTCAGTCGCTGCAATGTCACAACTTCAGCCTTTTTTGACATATGCCAGGTTTGGTCTGCGCTGCACAGACATGACATTTCCCTGCTTTCCCCAGCAATTCTCTTTCAATAATGATCAAGAAACAGAGTAGAGTAAGGAAATAGGGGGGGAAAAGAACCAACCACAGAACAATGTGATGTTGAGGTTCCCTTTTAATTCACGAGCACATGACAAGGTGATGTATTTATCAAATAAGCCTTTTCTAAACAGTGAAATAAGGCAATTATACAATGAATCACATTTTTTATGAAAGCGAGAAACAGAAAATTTTCCTATTTAAAAAAAATTGTAAGAAAAAGCTGACTCAACACAGCTGCTCTGGCCTATCCACCTTCGGTTTGAAAAGAAAACAAAAACAGCAAAGAGGAAGAAGGAGAAGCTATCAACTTCAAACCACTATAACCCCTTAGGATGCAAAATTACTTTGTTCCTATTACCATAAACAGGATTCTTGGCTGAAAAACATGATGGGAACCATGACTGAACACGGCATGTTGCGCAGTTAAGCAATCACAAATCACACTGAATTTTGATTTTAGTGAGATGTCTTGAAAATAGAAATTAAACATCTACAGCTCCAGAGAGCTTACAGCCAGATTTCATTTCAAATAATGTCTGCAGCTAAGGAAAACAGTAATGACAAATGTCATGCTGTAGAAAAACGTATCTCAAAGTTTATAAGTTCTAAGCAACTGCATATCTCTCAATATATTTTAGAAACCCTCTATGCTTGTTTAGGAAAAAAAAAAAAACAAACCAAAGAAACAC